>JAXCLQ010000011.1:3831021-3844539 GCA_035584115.1 Cedrela odorata | reverse complement strand
ATATATATATATATTAAAGGTTAAAAAGGTGGAAAAAGACAACCTAACTTAGGACATAGGCACTTAGACAAAAAGTTGTTTCAATGTAAAGAATGGAATATGAATTAGTACTTTGTATTAGGGACGGTGCATTGCATTACACCTAGAAAATAAAACAAAAAGAAAGGGTCAAAGGGATAACGACAAAACCAAAGCATTAAAAAGATTTTGATGGGATTGTTTTCTCCGTTAAGCAAATTGAAAATATTTTTTATTGTTAGCGTTGTAAACATTTTTTTTAATTATGGTAATTTTTAATATAATTCGATAATATGATATAAAATTTATAATTTGAATTAAAATAAAATAACATAATTATAATATGATTAATAATTATGTTAAATTAAAATTTAAAATTTTTGACATATAAATTTATTTATGATATGATTAACTATTCGAATAATTATATCGTGCTAACTTATTTATAATTTAATGAAATTATTTTTTATAGTTTTTTATTTTAAAAAATTTGTAATTATATTTATTAATTTTTAAAAATTTTTAGTTATATTTATAATAAAAATAATTAGTATTTAAAAAATTATTATTAAAATATATTAAATAAGTAATACAATTATAATTTATTTAATAATTTAATAATCGTATCGAATTAAAATTTTTATTTTTTAATATAATTATTAAATAAATTGAATTTGAATTATCTTTTTTAATACACGAATACAATATAGAATGACTCGAGTTATCGCCTATAGATTTTATCATCATCCCTGTGTTAATCACCATTAAAGAATGTACCGTTGGTTTCTCTTTGGGGCTTTATACGGGCTTGTGGGCAACATTTGGAGGCCCAGGCAAAGGAAAATGAAATCTACGGTCCAGAAGAAAAGAAAAATCAATTTGGGGTCGATGCAAATCCATGCCATGTGTCATAATTTGATTGAACAGACCATAATGCTTCCTGCGAGAAAAGTACCAAAATGGAGCAGCTTTCATTTGATAGTTATGATTTAAGTTATTTGAAAAAGGAATGAAGAGAGCGATGATTACAATCAACAAAGCTTCATTATGATTTTAGGAGGAGGGAGAGAGGTCTCATAGCGGGACCTGCTCAAGAATCTCTATCTCTATGCACTACACACACAACCTTTAGTCAACCTTAACTTTTCATCATCGTTAAACAAATTAGAGAAACTACTGGATCATCATCACAGTGGAGTGAAATGTCTGCTGCAATGGTTGATTTTGAAGGTAATTTAATTGCATATTGAAGTGGGTCACATGCATCAAATAAAGAACAAGAAGCAAATACTATCCCTAGCCAAGTCTATCTAACAAGCAGTAGAGCATAATATCAGTGCTTTAATTATATATGAAAATGCATCCAATACTGATCGATGTCCCTTCCTTTCCTGGCCATCGCCAAAAATGGAGCAGCAACTTCTCCCATCCCACGAAAGCAAAGCCTGCATTTACCCATCACGTGGATTTTCTGGGAAAATTTTATGAACACAGTTGAAGATTTAGGAAAGAAATTAAACGATCATACGCCCATCCCATGAAACTCAAAATTAATTTCGAGCTAATCAAACTGCTGCTTGATTGATGATTATCCCTTTGCTCTAGAGACTGAAACTCTATGAGAAGTGACAGGAAAACCACGGATTTGATCTGTTTACTTAATTTTCTGCAGATACTACTTGATTTCAAACTACAGTTGGGACTGGAGTAGACGAATACTCGTGTTATTATTTGTTTTGTTTCATTAAGTATTACAGGAAAAACGAGAGGGAAATTAAAGAAGAGAATAACAGAAAATAAATGAGAATTTTATTGCATCAAGCAGCAGTTGCACGCATTACTTAATTACATATGTAGTTAAACTTACAAGTAGTTAAACTTACACATCTGTCATCAGACTCATCGATACACATCAACACTACCTTTCACTGAGATCTGACTACTTATTTCTTTCTGACATATTACACTAACGCTCATGCATTAATCATATAGAGATGAAATTCTAAATCTTAAAAGAAATTCATTAATAAAAACACTTCGCAACACACACCATATGTTGCATACGAGAAATCTGTTAAAACTTTAAAAAAATATATATATGTCTCAATGAACTATATAATAAAGTAACTAATTATCGGACCATAAGGCTTGATTCCCCTTGCATGGATGTATGATTACCATTTCATGCATAACTCTTGCCTTGAAAACACATCTTTCTTCATCAAGTGGCAGCTAGAAAGGCTACCCATCTCATGAAATTGAGGGAGAAGCCTAAACTGCTTCTTCGGAGTACTAAACGAAACAAGAACATCGGTGCTGCCACAAAGTTGAACGTCGCAACCATGGTGTCTAGAAGAAAAGAAATGTAGATGCAGCAACTTATTTTCATTGAGTTATAGGGAATTAAGGGAGAGAAAGAGAATAACAGTAACACACACACACACACACAACACAAACGCTCTCTCTCATATATAACAAGCAAAAAGAAAATATATAGAAACGAACGAAGATATATGCAGCGCAGGACAGCAGTAGAAACTAGAAAGAAATAGGAAGGCTAGCTTTATGAAGAGGCAGCTGTCTGTAATATTGCGGTGCACGCATACTGTACTGTAGTGAGAGAGAGGCCCTTATCTTATATTCCCGCATGCACGTTTCTCTTTTAATGTGCAGGCAAGCAGTACGGGCACGTTTCCACAAGGAAAAAGGAAATGTAAGAAAGAGATATAGACAACGGAAATGTTTGGTTAAGGCCTAAGGGCCGGTGGCCGGGTGTGGTATTGTTTGAAGGCAAAGCATGGTGTCCTAAAGCTGGGTCTCCATTTAAAGCCTTAGCTAGCTGAAGGGAAGATCTTTATATCTGTTTATGCAATTGTGAAAGTATACGTGCTTTTGTTAGAAGGTGTTTGAAAAATTTGACTCTTCATCAACCTCTTTTGTCTTTTGGCGGGTTGTGTCAAAAAAGAATTATAACTTTTTGTAATGCTTTTGCTCATGTTGCTATGGCTTGTCTTTGTGGGGCTGCCATGTCTTGGTGAAGTTCTCACCCACCTTACATATTGGACCAATATTGTGAGGGGACAATGATGCTTACCCACATGGATAAAAGTCAAATCTCTGTTGTCATATGATTGTAAGTTTGGATGTTGATACTTAAACTGTAAATGAATTGTTAATTATGATTTATACTTATGTTAGAAGATTATTTAATCTTGTGATTTTCTATAAGTGGCAACTCGATATATTGGACTATGCCATTATCATTCTATTAACAGGAAAAAGAAAAATGGGCATGCATCATCATCATGTATGTGTATTGGACAAACTTATGCACTACCACTGTTTCTGGTCAAATAAGCAGGTTATTGAACCGGTGAGCCTTCTCATTAAATCACGTGTCAACCGACAGTTTATGCTCTTAGTTATTGTTGCAAAATGATTTGATTAATACTAATACTAATACTAAAAAGTTCTTTGCACTGATACAAAAGATTGGATGTAAGTCTCGATCAATCAAATGGCTTAGAATCCGCAGTAGAGGACCACAAAACAGTTTCTTTCAATCAAACGGCTACAAATCACCAATAGTTACGTTGCGTGAATTCTGCAGAATCGAATTCCAACGTTTACAATGACACTGAAACGAACCAGTGTAACCTAAAAATTAGCGACACGTGTGCTGGAAAATGCAGTAGTGGGGTTGAGTGAGCTTTTTAACGGACGATACTTCGCGTGGAAGACAATCAAGGTGGGATCTTTAAGCAGGGTGTCTAACGTAGGGTTCAGTTAACGCTGCTGTTCGTCTCGTACAGTGTAACAGTAGTACACGAATATGAAATTGAAAGCTGACTTGGCTATTAATTAATTGCCACAAAAATAAGTTAAGTTCAAGCCCTTTCGCTTTACTGTAGTCAGTGGTTGTCCCAAGTGACAAGGATATAGATATATATATGTCCACTGAAATGAGATGGCATCTTCATGGGCTAATAAATGGGCTTTGATCATCCTGGTAACCCTAATTACCAACAGGGTTTGACCCAACAAACTAGGGCTTTGTTCAGGCTCATGATTCGTGGTCATATCCAGCAAGGGTTGAACCCTGGAAAAACCCTGAGATAGTTATTTGTTTCCCCTGGTTTCTCAATTCTCCGATATCATTAGCATCATAAAGAAGCCATGAATCGATCAAAGGCAATACTTGCATCTCTCAGACTCGCAAATTTGCTCCTTTCGACTCGGCTTTATTCAACTCCTCGGCCACTATATACTCGGGTGACTTGCTTCTCTTCTTTTACTATATCCAATCAATCTCATACTCCACATTTTTTTAACAACACCCAAAAGCTATTCTTTTCTACTAGTCCGAACTCTATTTTAGACCTCATATTAGTGTATGATTGGTCTGATGAGTTAGAGAACAAGTTACATGAATTGAATCCAAAGCTGACCCATGAAACTGTTATCTATGTTTTGAAGAAACTGGATAAAGACCCAGAAAAAGCATCGGCTTTTTTCAGTTGGGTCTATGATAAAAACGGATTTAGACCGAGTTCTTTGGTTTATAGCTTGATGCTTAGAATACTAGTCAACAAAGATTCATTGAAGCAGTTTTGGATCACTATGAGGAAAATAAAAGAAGAAAAATTTTATATTGATGAGGAAACTTATTTATCAATTTTAGGGGTTTTAAAAAAGGCAAATAAGGCAACTGATGTAGCGGCTTTGAACCAATTTCATGATAGAATGGTTAAAGAGAATGCTATGGATGATGTTGTGAAGAGCGTGGTTGATGTTGTTTTGGGGTCGGATTGGGATGATAAGGTTGAGAAAGAATTGGGGGAGATGAAAATCAAGTTATCAGATGATTTTGTCTTAAAAATTTTGAAGGAACTTCGAGCTTATCCTTTGAAAGCTTTGAGGTTTTTTCATTGGGTTGGCGAGTGTTCAGGTTATGACCACAATACTATAACATATAATGCTACTTTGAGGGTTCTTGCTCGGCATGATTCAGTGGAGGAATTTTGGAGTGTTGTTGAGAAAATGAAGAATGTAGGGCATGCGGTAGATATTGACTCCTACATAAAGATTACGAGGCAATTTAAAAAATGTAGGATGATGGAAGACGCGGTGAAGCTTTTTGAGTTTATGATGGATGGCCCATATAAGCCTTCAGTTCAAGATTGTAGCTTACTTCTGCAGAGCATTTCATTTGGTGATAACCCGGATTTGGACTTGGTGTTTAGGGTTGCAAAGAAATATGAGACATCAGGGAATTTTCTTTCTAAGGCTGTTTATGACGGGATTCATAGGTCACTGACAAGTGTGGGAAGGTTTGATGAGGCAGAGAAAATTATGAAAGTCATGAAAAATGCAGGATATGAGCCTGACAACATCACATACAGCCAAGTTGTCTTTGGACTTTGTAAAGCTAGGAGATTTGAAGAAGCCTGCAATCTGCTGGATGAAATGGAAGAAAATGGATGCATTCCTGATATCAAAACTTGGACCATTTTGATTCAAGGACATTGTGCTGCTAATGAAGTTGACAAGGCATTAATGTGTTTTGCAAAGATGATGGGAAAAAACTATGATGCTGATGCTGATCTTCTGGATGTCTTGATAAATGGTTTCCTTAGTCAAAAGAGAGTAATTGGTGCATATAAATTGCTCATGGAAATGGTAGAAAAGGCTGGTTTAAGACCTTGGCAAGCTACATTTAAAAATCTTATTGAGAAGCTTTTGGGGGCAATGAAACTTGAAGAAGCAATGGACCTTCTACGATTAATGAAAAAACAAAACTACCCACCTTTTCCCGAGCCTTTTGTTCAATATATTTCGAAGTTTGGGACTGTGGAGGATGCTTCAGAATTCTTAAAAGCATTGAGTGTGAAGGAATATCCGTCCTCTGCAGCGTATCTTCATGTTTTTGAATCTTTCTTTAATGAAGGTAGACATTCTGAGGCCAAAGATCTGCTCTACAAGTGCCCTCATCATATTCGTAAAGATTCTAAAATCTCTGAACTTTTTGGTTCTGCAAAGAGTGACAATGTGAAGAAATCAACTCATACTTAAATATTCTGAGCTACTGGATCGTCCCTGCATTTTTTACTTACATGGCACGTCAATTTTAAATCTTATGTGCCTGTCTTAATTAAAGATGTTTTAGGAAAGATTATTACCAAATTTCATTTGGATTAGTTCCCAGGCTTTGTCACGTGATCATATTTGCGCACCTTTTGTAATGGTTTGTGTGGTTACCATATTATTGGATATGCAGTTTCAGAAACTTTAGTATTTTTTACCCGAAGTGTATATGTTTCTTCTATTTCAGCATCCTTATTCTTGATTTCTTTATTGCGAAATGTAGATGTGGATTTGCTCTGGTTTTAATTTATTGCGAGTAGAAGTGGTTATCACCAAGATTTTCATGCCAAAACATGTAATACTAGTTTCTGCTTCCCTTTCTACTATTGACTAATAAGTAGAATTTTTTTTACAAGGAAAACTTAAATGAATGGCGGAAGTATTGGATTTTGTGATATGCTGAAAGACTGGAAGCATGTTAGGCTGAAAATTGAAACACGGCCTCACTAATCATATAAAATGCAGCAATTTGTTGTTACAATCCAACTATCGTTGCTGACAAGATTTTATTTTAGGCATGAACATATTGCATACCCAATAAAGAATTGTTTCTCATGTTTAAAACAGCACAAGGACTTCAGAAAATAATTTATTTTCTGCTTAGCGTAGAATGGCTATTATTGGGCAACTGAGAAAATTTGATGCAATATTCCCCAGTAAGTTCGCTTCGGCAGGGCTGGTACCAGCTATGATTATTACAGTAACGGCGATATTGCTTCTGTCGTTCTGAGATCACTGCTACCAAGTATCAAGCTCACATTTGTTTCCCAGTATATTAGATGACTGGATATCCAATTGGGATAACTCAAAATTTCTCGGGGCCTCTTTAATTTTTATCACTAAAGAACAAAAAGAAAGCATCAACCACATTAAGTTTTTTTATGTCCATACATTTCTTATGCCATAGACTACAGTATCATCTTTCTACCGGGACATCATCAGTTCGCGTGTTGCCATTCAGAGCAAAATCATAACTCCGGCAACTTGATGGATTGATAACATCTATCTAACATTGAAAATAGTTGAAGACACACAACTCTAGTGTATTATTAAAGCTACTGTAGGGAAAAGTAGCTTCTTGCCCCGCTATCATCTCATGTTGAGTTATGAACCTCGTCACTAGTTTCTTAAACAAAGAGGATACCAGATTTTAAAGATACACACCAATCACATGAAATGACAGCAAAATATTCAATCATTTCCTTTTTTTTTAACATTTAAGAATTAAACGTCTTTTACATGGAATGAGCATAAATTCAGTCAGGTAGCTCAGAACGCTCCCTTCTAGCTGTATCTGTCATAGTATGCAAGAACTTGCTAGGATCACAACTATAAGGGTTAGCTAGAGCTGCATGTGCTAAGAATGGGAGTTTTCTTAATGATCTTCCACTCAGCCCCTGTAGAGGAAAACATAAAAATCACAATGACCATTAAAAGTAAAATCATTTCAATTGTTCATTTTAGACTTCATGATAAAGTTCAAAAGTTAGAAAGACGGGAAATATTTTTGTTTCTAACCTCACATGCTTCTGCAGCTTCAAGCAATTGTTTATAGAAGTGCTGAGGTGAGTGAGCCTCTTGAATCTCAGGATTACTTAGTTTCTCTTTCAAAGTGGCAAAATTTGGAAACATTATGCGATCAAAATCCTGAAGAAATTCCAATGTTCATTTAGCAACTTGCATTCAATTAAATTAAGGCTTCGATGACATGGTTTCATGTAGAAGGTGAGATATGCATTCACCTGGAAATTTGATAAGATTCCTGTCCGTACAAGTTCCTGCAAACAGGACCGTAAAATTTCATATCGAGCTTGAAGTGTTGGAGGACCAACATATGCTTTGATATCAGCACGATCAACAAATGCAATATCTGAAATCCAAAAATTGGTTAATCAATAAACTCCGACAAGATGGAGATTTTCAAAAGAAAAAAATGAAGAAATGCAAAAATGGCATTTAATTATTAATAACAAGGGAACAACTGAAAAGGACAACTATCTAAGGTACAAATTTATATTGTGACAATGAACAACAGCCAATACACAAGAAAGACGTTCAACAAGGGGAATGCTAGAAAAAAAATGGAGTTCAAGTTAGCACACAATGCTTTAAGTAGTTAAATTCACTTTATCTGAATTAGATCATAGGCTTACCAATGGCAGCAGTTATATTGGATGTAGTTAGAATTATCACATTCGGAGATGATTTCAGTTTGTCCATCTGAGTTAGTAGAGCATTCACAACCTGAGATGCATTTTTCAAGTTGCATTAGCCTTAAGAGATGAGCCTCCAAAATTAGCAGCATATTCTAGAAAGCAAATACAATAAAGTCAGGGCAGGAGTAAAAATGTAATACCCGAATTGAATCTGAAGGTTCAGAACCAGACAAAGCAGCATTTCTAGCAGCAGCAAGGCTTTCAACTTCATCTGAGTATGAACATATTCACAGAAATATAAACCAAAAGAAACAAAAAAAATAATAATGATTTGAAAAATAAAACAAAACTCCAAAAGGATACTCCGTTATAATAAATCTCACCAATCAAAACAAATACCAGATTGTTTTCTTCCTCTACCATTTCTTGAATTTTTTGGAAAAGCTTCGCAACCTACAATTAATAAATTCCTCAGTGAAAACCCAGAGCCACATGCACCAAAATCTAAACTCAAGATCGGCTTTAGTTGCCGAAAAGTTCTGCAGTATTTAACAAGAAATGTGAAAAAACAACAGGTTTTCCCATCACGTTGGACAAAAATACTGGAAACAACTTTGACCTGTCTATTCTTTCCCTTAAAACAAGAAGAGACAAACTTTTCCCTTTTAACTGAAATTAAGCGATCCTTGTTACTTTCCAGGTAGATGAATCAGAAACAATTCAATGCCAAAAAACAGAACTAAAGTTGATAGAAATACAGATATGGCCTAGGTTTGAACTAGATTGTTAGTAGTCATCAATAACAATAAACATTCCAACCCCAAATTAACAAGTAGAAAAACAATTATAAAGGAATGATAGTATTTCTCAAGATTACGGATGATGACTACACACCAACTTCCCGCTTTCAGAGAACCATTTACTAAACAAAGAGTGTGCATTAACTTCAACCAACTGGCATTGTGGGTATCTGATTAAAGAAGAACAATCCAGAAAACATAATCAGTCTAGAGTAAATAATATCAGAAGCAATAAGTACAGATAATTAAAACAAACAAAATCAGATAAAAACAGTATTACAACCTGGAGCTAAATCTAATAGACAGTTTTTGGGCCAATGCTTTACACAATGATGTCTTCCCAGTTCCTGGAGGTCCATGTAAAAGGATAATGCTGCAAACAGATAAAAAAATTCAGAAGAAACAATTAGATTTCTTTTCGTTTACCCATGGTTATCAATAACTAAATACAGTCACCACATGCTCTCTGTTGGAACCTACTATAAGTAGATTTCACTTCTGCCCATTACATAGAAAACATAGTATGATCAACTTTTAGATATAAATGAGATCAACTGATGCCCCTTACCGATTCCATGACACAAGGAAAGGATTAACACCCTTATCAGTGAAGAGCAAAGCACTTGCTGCATAGCGCAGTAACCTTTGCTTGAGACCAGATTCATAAATCAAGCTGCGAGAACAAATTACAAATGTTACAACATCAATGATTAAACTGTAAAGAAAATAAGAAACAGATCTACCTTTCCCACATGCCATTGAAATCCTTGGCAGGAAGAATCCATTCATTGAAGCTAGACATCTGGCCATCCCCACTTAATTCCTCACATGGTCCTTCCTCACTAAGCTAACAAAACAACATCCAAATTTGAATGAAAGAATATCAGAAAGAGCTAAGGCACAACATGTCTCCTTTTTTTTTTCTTCTTTCTTTTTTTAATAACCCAGAAATCCATCTGTGTGCACCAGAAAAACAAAAGATTGGAAAATTTTGAGATATATTATGGGTGAAATTACCTGAAAGACATGCACAACTGGTTTGACTTGCCAGAACAAAAGAATATCATGGTTCTTCACCCATTCATCTACAATATTAACAAATTCATACAAGAAATACAACAAATTGGAAACCACTTCACAATTGATAAACATTAGGGGATAGTCAAGCTCTATTTCTCTGCTTGAAACACTCCAGCTCATCAGATAAAGGAATAATCAGTAAACAGATTATTTCAGTATTTTTGAATCAAAAAAAGTATTTTTATTTTCCAATCCAAACAAACAAAGAGAACTTACCGGTGTCACAAACGCAGATTCGTTGTACATTTTCCATGAGAAATGGATCATCACTAGGTACCGGGATTGGTCCATCTACGTAGCTTAAACTCCTCTTGTCAAGCATTCTAAACCCAAAACATAAATCCATCAAACTTCTTATCATGCTATATCAAAAAAAATAATAAAAAGGATAAAAAGCTAAATAATTGAGAAATCAAACTCCAAAAACACATAACACCATAGCCATATATAAAAATTTCTTAATTTAATTCTTACCTTTCAACAGCTAACCGGACATCCTCGATGCGAGCTGTGCTTGAGGATTTTAAGCAAACTTCAACTGAAAAAAAAAATCGGCATTAAAGTTGAGAACTTGAAATCGACGATGAAATTAAACAAGTAATTATATTTTCACATACCGGAGACGAGAAATTTGTCTTCGGTAATAGGAAGCGGGGTTGGATCAGCGACGCCGTTTTGTACGGAGATTTCGGCATCTGTAGGGTTTTGGACCGTAATTTCCATCGGAGTACTCATTTTCGAGAGAGTGACGGGGGTTGGGGGATTACGATGCGAACCGCATCACAGAGGAATGCCACGGTATGAAACCCTAGGAACCTAAATTTGGGGGTTTTTATTCGAAAACGGGCGGGAAAAAAGTGTGCTATCATGCTCTGTGGATGTCGCGACTATATTGCCAATATCTAATTAACACGTGTAATGTAAGAGTAGCGCTGAACTGGAATGGCATAAAATTATAGTAGTAATAATAATAATTTTCTATAAATAAATATTATTAAGGGTTTTTAATGGCCGTGATTCAATTTTAGTTTCAATTATATTTTTAATTCTAATAAAAAATTCTTATTTTTGAGATAGTTATCTAATTTTTGTACAAAAATACACTTATTTATTATTTATTTGTTAAATTTAAAATTTAAAATTTAAAATTTCTTGTTTTAATTGTGATTTTTTATATGAATTTTGAGAAAGAGTTAGTAAATATTTAAAAATTAATTTAAAGGTAATTCGATACTAATTTATTTACTTTGATTATGATTTTTTATCTAAATTTTGAAATTTTAAATAATGAATTAGCAAAAAAAAAAAAATATGTTCATTGTGAAAGAAGATAAATTTCATCGAAAGTAGATGAATTTCGTCGAGAAAAAATAAAATTTATAATAGGAAAATAAAATTTATTAAGTAAATGTGAATTTTGTCTAGAAAAATGAAATTTAATTCATAGACGATAGATGAAATTTATTAAAGAAAAATAAAATTTTATCAACGAATGATGAATTTTGTTATAAAATTAAGTTAAGAGTAAAATTATTTATAAAATAAATAATTAATCTTAAATATTAAAAAAAAGTTCAGGAGTAAAAATTATAATTAGATCTAAAAATTGGGCTCTATTATTAAACATAAAATAATTATACAAATTATATAATTATTAGAAAAAATAGACACGTGTTCTATAGACAGAACAAAATATTTCAACTTAGATTTCAATGAAGAGTACTTCTTCCATCACCGTCCATGACTTTCTCTTTGAAAGATTTACCTGGAGGAATCATGGGCACAACATGCTCTTGATATGGCACCATCACATCCAGAAAGGTAAGGTACAGGAGTTTCCAGCATTATCCGAATTGCAGCTCTAAGATCTTTCTTTTTTGTCACTCGAGCTGCAGGTATTCCACAGGATTCTGCAAACTTCAACATATCAGGAAATATTTCAGAGTTTATTGATGGATCTCCCAGATAAGAATCTGCTCTATTTGCCTTACAATACCGATCTTCCCATTTCACCACCTTGCCCAAGTGTTGATTATTTATCACCATTATCTTAACAGGGAGATTCTCTGCCTTGACAGTAGCCAACTCCTTGATACTCATGATGAAACTTCCATCACCATCGATGTCTACAACTATTGCACCAGGGTTTGCAACAGCAGCTCCGATAGCAGCAGGCAATCCAAACCCCATAGCTCCAAGTCGTGAGGACGTTAACAACTGACGAGGCCTGTTATACTTATAAAACTGAATAGCCCCCATTTGATGCTGTCCAACGCCTGTACATATAATTGCTTTTCCATTAGTCAGCTCATTGAGAATTTGGATTGCATACTGAGGAGGAATCTCTTCTCCTAATGTATTATAACTGAATGGATATTTCAGTTTTTGCTCATCAAGCTCCTTCCTCCAACTCCTTTATTACTTTCCAACATCCTATTCATCCCCTTAAAGACCAACTTCGCATCAGCAGTCAGCACAAACGGACACGTGATGCTGCTTAATCTTCCCAATTTCAGTGGTATCAATATCAATATGAACATTCTTAGCTCGGGTTGCAAAAGCCTCAAGCTTCGATGTCATACGTTCATTAAATCTAACCCCAAATGCAAGAAACAAGTCACATTCATCTACATCATAATTCGTGCCATACATTCCTAACATTTGCAAAGATGACTTATCCGAACAAGGAAGCAAACCTAGACCATCATTGTGCTCGTTAATGGCATCCCCGTCAGCTCAACAAACCTCCTTAACTTCTCACTAGAATTAAAGCAGCCAACACCGACACACAGCACCGGTTTCTTCGACTCGGATATTAACCTCACAATCTGTTCCAAATGTTTTTCATCTGGATCTTTGGGCAAACTGAACATGTGATCAGGCAACCTAATTGGCTGGTTCCACTTAGGAACAGCCAGCTGTAGTTGTATGTCTAGTGGTATATCGATTAACACAGGGCCTGGCTGGCCCGATGTTGCTAAAAGGAATGCCTGGCTAATAATGCAAGGAATATCAACATCAAAAACAAGGTTTTGTAATAGAGCGAGTCACCTCCACGATTGGAGTTTCTTGAAACTCGTCGATACCCAAGAGTTTTTGTGGAACCTGGCCTGTGATTGCCACGATCGGGATACTGTCAGGATAAGCATTTTTGAGGCCAGAAATTATATTAGTGGCGCCAGGTGAGAAGTAGTATAACACCCCAAATTTGACATGCCAAATTTATGCTAAATTAAGGTGTCACTCTCTTATATAATTTAAATCTCAATTTCTTATGATAAATAATTTAATTAAAATACCTCAATTTTTATTTAAATAAT
>JAXCLQ010000011.1:3796310-3824078 GCA_035584115.1 Cedrela odorata | reverse complement strand
GGTGGTACTGGTTCTGAGCTCACTAGGTCGTTCATAGTTGATTATTTGTCCGGCAAATTTTCTTTTAAGTGGAGATCGAGACAAGAAACAAGCTCACATTTGTTTCCCTGTATATGAAACGAGTGGATTATCCAATTGGGAAAACTCTCAAATTATCGGGGCCTCTTTTTATCGCTAAGAACAAAAAGAAAGCATCAACCATATTGCCTATTATATTTGTCAATATATTTTTTCTGTAATTAAAATACAGTATCATTCTTTCTACAGGGACATCATCAGTTCGCATGTTGCCAACCGAAGAAAATCATAACTCTGGCTGCTTGATGGATCGGTGGCATCTGTCTGACACCGAAAATAGTTAAAGACACAAGCGTAGCTCAACTGTGTTATTAAAGCTACTGTAGGGAAACGCAGCTTGTCGCCCCCATTGTCATCTCATGTTGAGTTATGACCCTCGTCACCAGTTTCAAAAAAAAAAAAAAGGATGCCCGATTTTTAAGATACACACCAGTCACATGAAATGACAGCAAAATATTGAAGCATTACCCCTTTTTTCATATTAAGCATTAATCATCTTTTACGTGGAATGAGCATAAATTCAGTGAGGTATCTCAGAACGCTCCCTTCTAGCTGTATCTGTCATGGTATGCAAGAACTTGCTAGGATCACAACTGTACGGGTTAGCTAGAGTTGCATGGGCTAAGAATGGAAGTTTTTAATGATCTTCCACTCAACCCTTGTCGAAGAAAACATAAGAATCACAATGATCATTGAAAGTAAAAATCATTTCATTTATTCATTTTAGACCTCACGATGAATTTCAAAAGTTAGTAATGGGATTTTTTATAACCTCACATGCATTTGCAGCTTCAAGCAATTGTTTATAGAAGTGTTGTGGTGCGTGAGGCTCTTGAATCTCAGGATTACTTAGTTTCTCTTTCAAAGTAGCAAAATTTGGAAGCATATGCGATCACAATCCTGAAGAAATTCCCAAGTTCATTAGTAAGTAATCAATTAAGGCATTCCAAGATTGCACTTGCATTCAGCTATATTAAGGCTTCGATGACATTGTTTCATGCAGAAGGTGAGATATGTATTCACCTGGAAATTTGATATGATTCCTGTTCGGACAAGTTCCTGCAAACAGAACCTTAAAATTCCACATCGAGCTTGAAGTGTTGGAGGACCAACATATGCTTTGATATCAACACGATCAACAAATGCAATATCTGAAACCCAAAAATTGGTTAATCTATAAGCTCCAACAAGGTGGAGATTTTCAAAAAATAAAAAGAAGAAATGCAAAAATGGCATTTGAATATTAATAACATGGGAACAACTGAAAAGGACAAATATCTAAGGAACAAATTTTATATTGTTACAATGAACATCCAATATATAAGAAAGAAGTTGAAAAAGGGGAATGCTGGGGAAAAAATGGAGTCAAGTTTGCACGCAATGCTTTATGTAGGTAAATTCACTTTATCTGAATTAGATTATAGGCTTACCAATGGCAAAAGTTATATTGGATGTAGTAAGAATTATCACATTCTGACATGATTTTAGTTTGTCCATCTGAGTTAGCAGAGCATTCACAACCTGGCAGGCATTTTTCAAGTTGCATTAGCCTTAAAAGATGAGCCTCCAAAACTAACAGCATATTCTAGAAAGAAAATATAATACTGGGCAGGGGTAAAAGTGTAATACTCGAATTGAATCTAAAGGTTCCAAACCAGACAAAGCAGCCTTTCTAGCAGCAGCAAGGCTTTCAACTTCATCTGAGTATGACCATATTCACAGAAATATAAGCTAAAAAAAAATAAAAGGAATTAAGAAATAAAACGAAACTCCGTTATAATAAATCTCACCAATCAAAACAAATACCAGATCGTTTTCTTCCTCTACCATTTCTTGAATTTTTTGGAAAAGCTTTGCAACCTACAATTCATATATTCCTCAGTGAAAACCCAGAGCCACATGCACCAAAATCTAAACTCAAGATCGGTTTTCATTGCTACAAAGTTCCGCAGTATTTAACAAGAAATGTACAAGGTAAAATAAAATTAAAGCTCAGTGTGTTTCCAAAGTGGTTTGACTTGCAAGTTAACTCAGGGAAAATAAGATGACCTTGAAGTCTGCACTCACTGTAGCACCAGAAGCTTTACTTAGTTTTGTGCAAGAAGGGACCAAAATATTATTCTTAACAACTGAATGGTAATTGTGGCAAGCTGTTTCAACGACATAAATAAACCCAAAAACAACACGTTTAACCATCACGTCGGACAAAAATACTGGAAACAACTTTGACCTGTCTTTCCCTCCCTCAAACAAGAAGTGACAAATATTTTTTTCCTTTTAACTGAAACAAAGTGATGCTGTTACTTTTAGGTAGACAAACAAGAAACAATTAAATGCCGATAAACAGAACTAAAGTTTATAGAAATGCAGATATAGTCTAGTTTTGAACTTGATTATTAGTAATTTAATAACATAAAAATTCAATCCCCAAATTAATAAGGTAGAAAAATAATTATAAAATGAATTACAGTGTTTCTCAAGATAATGGTCAATGATTACATCTACATACCAACTTCCCGCTTTCAGAGAACCATTTACTAAATAAAGAGTGTGCATTAACTTCAACCAACTGGCATTGTGGGTATCTGATTAAAGGGCAAGCCAGAACATATAATCAGTCTAGAGTAAATATATCAAAAGTAACAAGTGTAGTTCACTAAAACAAACAAAATTCAGAAGAAAAAAAAAAACATTATTACAACCTGGAGCTAAATCTGATAGACAGTTTTTGGGCCAATGCTTTACACAATGATGTCTTCCCAGTTCCTGGAGGACCATGTAAAAGGATAATGCTCCAAAAATATAAAATTTTTAGAAGAAATAATTAGATTTCTTTTGTCTTACCTCTGGTTATCAACTATTAAACACAATCACCGCATGCTCTCCGTTGGAACCAACTATAAATATAGCTGCCAGATTTCACTTATGTTCTTTGCATGGAATACATAGTATAATCAACTTCTAGATGTCCCTTACCGTTTCCATGACACAAGGAAAGGATTAACACCCTTCTCGGTGAATAGCAAAGCACTTACTGCATAGCGCAATAGCCTTTGCTTGAGACCAGATTCATAAATCAGGCTGCAAGAACAGATTACAATGTTACAACATCAATGAATAACCTGTAAAGAAAATAAGCAACAGATCTACCCTTCCCAATGCCATTGAAATTCTTGGCAGGAAGAACCCATTCATTGAAACTAGACAACTGGCCATCCCCACTTAATTCCTTGAATGGTCCTTCCTCACTAAGCTAACAAAACATCCAAATTTGAATGAAAGAAAGTATGTTAGAAGGAGCCAAGGCACAACATACCTCCTTTGTTTTTCTTTCTTTTTTAATAACGCAGAAATCTCTGTGTGTTCACCAGAAAAACAAAAGGCAAGTTGTAGTCTGTCTAGTGGTGTATCAATTAACACAAGGCCTGTGGCCCGATGTCCCTAAAATTAATGTCTCGCTAATAATTTTAGGAATATCATCACCATCAAGAACAAGATAATTGTGTTTTGTAATATAGCGAGTCACCTCCACGACTAGAGTTTCTTAAAACGCGTCCGTATCCAAGAGTTTTTGTGGAACCTGGCCCGTGATCGCCACATCGGGATGATGTTAGAATAAGCGTCCAGAAGTAGCAATACACACGCCAGGTTTTCCGGATGTTGAAGACGAACAAGAAGCTGAGCATGATGAAGCAGCTTACGTGGTTGAGGAAGAAAACAAAGCAAGTGACAGCTTAGCTTACCTAGCAGAAAGGACAAAGAAACAGTGCAACGAATCAAAAAACATCAAGCACACAAGCAGACACCTTGAAGATTCTGTCAGAAGAATATCAGGAACAGAAAATTAATCCAAGAGTCTCTATGTTTTCAGCACCTGTATATGTGGCAAAAGATCAATGATCGACTTTTCTTGGTTTCCAATCCATTCCCTGTACAAATGTATCATGCTCCGTTTTTTGTATTTGAGCTACAGTAGCTAATATAATAGAAGAAATTCTTCGTCTTCATATTTTGCATTTCTTTGCTTTCTTTAACTTGGTACTGGAGCCATCCAATAATGGCAAGCAATCACAGTAGCACTTTTCAAAACACACCCACAACACCCAACACTCAATACACTGGAATGATTTCGTTATCACACCCATTAAACTTACTAACACAAATTTTTTATTGTGAAAATTCCAAGTTCTACAAAGTATTAGAGCAAATGACTTGGAAGGATTTATTAATGAAAGCAAAGAAGTTTCCAAACGTATGAATGTCGCTATAGATAAACAACAAAATGTTGTTATATCAGAAAACCCAAATTATCAAATCTTGATGAAAATGAATCAGCTATTAATAGGGCGGCTACTCTCTTCAATGTCAGAAAGCATCCTTACATCAACTATCTAATGCACCTCTTCAAGGGAAGTCTGGGTGACATTGAGCAAACTTTTCTCAGCTCAAACCATAGCTAAAGCTATGCAAATTCGCTCTCAAATACAAACACCAGGAAGGAATCCTTGAGTATGGACAAGTACTACTATAAAATCAAAACTCTCGTTGATAGTCTGAGAGCATCAAGAACTGAAGTCTCAGACGATAAACTCATTTTGTATCTAATAGAGGGTCTTGGATCTAAATACGATCCTGTGGTGGTGAATATCACTTCTAGAGCTAAGAAACTGCACCTGCAAGATGTGTATGCACTATTCTGAGCTTTGAAAATCTAATTGAGAGAAACATGTCCTATAACATATGAGTATGCAAGGAAACTTCTCAGCTAATATCGCCCAAACCAATGGCTTTCAAAGAAAAACTTGGAATATGGAAGGAAGACCAACTTCTCAAAACATACAGCACATAGGTGCTAATTAATTTAATGTAAGCTATGAAACACAAGGAAATCAAGGAAGAGGACGAGGCAAGCAAGGAAACAGGGGCAACAAACCCACTTGTTAAATCTATAACAAAGTGGGACACTTAGCAAGCAATTGCTGGCACAGATTTAACAAGGAGTTCACATCCCAGACAATGGCAAGACAAGACTAGAAGAGTACCTATGTTGCCTTTCCAAAGAAACTAGTAGATTCCACATGGTACTTAGACAGTGGAGTCACAAACCACATCACCAACAACATCAACAATCTCAACCAAGCTACTGAGTATAGTGGAGCTGAGCAATTGACAATAGATAATAGACATAAACTCAAAAATCTGTCATATTGGTCATGCCACACTAAACACACATCAGTCACCTTTGAACAAGCAAATCAGCCTGAAAAATATACTGTATATACCAAGCATAACCAAAAACTTAGTTAGCATTTCCAAGTTAATTCAAGATAATAATATTGTTATGATGTTCTATGATAACATGCGTGTTGTTAAGGACAAGAATTAGGGGAGAATAATGCTCCAAAGTATGGTTGAATAAGGACTTTACAAGCTATTGTTGCCTGTTACTTTTCTAATTGCTGAGAATAAGTTAGGATCTACATCGAGTCATGTCAGTCTGTATAAACTTAAGTTTATGCTTTCTTTTTCCTTAGTTAACACCGAAACAAATAAGGGTAATTTGAGAGCAAAGGATGGAATGAACTTATGGCATATGAGACTTGGACACCCCCATGTAAATGCTCTTAGAAAAACTTTGTTGTCATGTAAAAATCATGCAATCAATGAAAAACAAATTCCAGAATTTTGCAATTCATATTAGTATAGTAAACTTCATCAGTTTAACTTCAAAAGCAGTGAAACAAAATCATCAAAACCACTAGAACTTGTTCACTTAGATTTATGGGGTTCTGTCTCTTTATTTTCAAACCATGGACACAAGTATTACATTGTGTTCATTGAAGATTTCTCTAACTTCACATGGATGTTTCTTCTTTCTAGGAAATCTGAGTCTCTTGCCACCTTCATTACATTCAAAACTCAAATTGAAAAGCAACTTAACTAAAAAATAAAGTCTTTCCAGTGTGATATAAGAGGGGAATATAGACCATTTGAAAAATACCTCAAAATAGAAAGAATACATCTTAGATACCCATGCCTATATAGTCACAATCAAAATGAAAAGAGTGAGAGGAAGCACAGACATCTAGTAGAAGTTGGCTTGACCCTTATGGCACAAACATCTATGCCCTTAAGGTTCTGGTAGAAAGCTTTCAGTGTAAGAGTTTAACTTATTAACAGAACATCAACATCGAGCCTAGGGAACATTTCACCATTTGGAAAACTTTATGAAACAAAGCTTGACCTCTCAATGATTAAAGTCTTTGGGTGTGAGTGTTTTCTTTTTTTTTTTTTAAGTCCATACAACAAACATAAAATGAATTTTCATACATCCAAATATGTTTTTCTATGCATAAGTAGACACCATAAAAGGGTATATGTGCTTACACCACACTAAAAGATTATACATCTCTAATAATGTCAAGTTCAATGAACTTTTTTGTCCTTTCAACAATGATCCTCTCTTCAAATACATAACCAAATCATACAAAAAAGACTTAACCTTGATGAACCAATTCATATCAGTGTCTAGTAATTTTGTTCCTAGCACATCAACAGTAGCAGAAAGCTCATCTTCATCCACATCTTTAACAGCTTCATCTTCTAGTTTAGGTAACACCTTTGCTGAAATACAGAATTATAGCCATTCACCTGGAAACACAACTGATCAAAACACCATATCACCTAACATAGAAGAAACACACAGTCAACATACACAGGCAGAAACAGAACCTACTCAGATTCAAACTCAAACACTGCCAACATATCCAATGATAACAAGAGTCAAAGATGGAATCTTCAAACCAAAAATTTATCTGATCTCTAAAAGCATACAAGTTCCAGCAACTACATAACAAGCTTTAAATGATCCTAATTGGAAACAAGCAATGGTGGAAGAATATGAAGCACTAGTAAAGAACAAAAAACTGGTCACTAATGCCTTATGCTTCAAACCTGAAACTAGTTGGAAACAAATGGGTGTTCAAGGTTAAGGAGAATGCAGATGGTATAATTTCTAGGTTGAAAGCAAGACTAGTTGCTTAGGGGTTTCACTAAACACCTAGCATTGATTACTATGAAACCTTTAGTCCAGTAATCAAACCTTCAACAATCAGGCTCATCCTTAACTTTGCTGTTATACATGGCTGGAATCTCAGACAATTGGATGTGAATAATGCATTTTTGACTATTGAGCTATCAGAAAATGTGTACATAACATAGTCACAAGGGTTAAAAGATAAGGCAAGACCTCAATATGTATGCAAGTTGAACAAGGCTTTGTATGACCTCAAACAAGCTTCTAGGGCCTGGTTTGATAAATTGAAAAATGCACTAATGCCTTGGAGATTCTGCAACTCAAGGTCTGACACCTCATTATTCTATAAGAGGATGAGATATGAAATTACATTGCTACTGATTTATGTTAATGACATTATGGTGATTGGAAGCAATGGAAATCTCATTGAAGAAATCTTAAAAAATCTCAGTAACACATTCTCTTTGAAGAATTTAGGGAAGCTTCATTACTTCCTAGGTTTGGAAGTTCTCAGATTAGAAAATACTCTGGATGTTTCACAAGCAAAGCATGTTAAAGAGTTGCTTAACAAAGCAAATCTTGAATCATGTAAAGGTATGGACACTCCTCTGTCAACAGGAATAAGACTAAACAAAAATATCAACCTCCCTTTAACAATCAGAGGTCTGCAATATGCTACAATGACCAAGCCTGATCTCTCTTTTGTTCTCAACAAACTGAGTCAGTTTATGACCAATCTAATGTAGTCACATTGGCTTGCCTGCAAGAGAGTTCTGAGGTCCCTAAAGAAAACCATAAACTTCGGTCTAGAGTTTCACAAGTCAAATAACACAAATATAATGAGCTTCATGGATGCAAACAAGGGGTGTGACATAGATGATAGAAAATCAGCTAATGGTTATTGTGTGTATCTAGGTGGAAACCTGGTTTCTTGAAGCTATAAGAATCAAAATGCTATGGCAAGATCAAGCGCAGAATCAGAATACAAGGCAATAGCTTTGGCATGCACTGATATAGCCTAGATCACTTCTGTTACTAAATCTACATTTTGTAGTAAAACCAGTAGTGTGAAGTGACAGTCAAAGTGCCGCAGCAATTGCCTCCAACCCAATGTTGCATTACAGAACCAAACACATCGAAATTGATCTACATTTTATAAAGGACAAAGTCAATGTTGGCGAGATTGAAATTAGATACATTTCTTCAGAAGATCAAATAGCAGACTACTTAACAAAAGCTCTACCTTATGGAAGATTTGTTCATTTCAGAAGTGAACTTAAAGTTCTTCCAAGAATCTTGAATTTGAGGGGGAATGTTGAAGACGAACAAGAAGTTAAGCATGATGAAGCAACCTACATGGTGGAGGAAGAAAACAAAGCAAGTGACAGCTCGCTTACCTAGTAACGAATCAAAATACAATAAGCACACAAGTACACACCTTGAAGATTATGTCAGAAGAATATCAGGAGCATAACGGAAAATTAATCCAAGGATCTCTATGTTTTCAGCACCTGTATATGTGGCAAAAGATCAATGATCGACTTTTCTTGCTTTCCAATCCATTCCTTGTATAAATGTATCATGCTCTGTTTTATGTATTTGAGCTACAGTATCTAATATAACAGTAATAGAAGAACTTCTTCGTCTTCATATTTTGCATTTCTTTGCCTTCTTTAACTCCGGAAGAGCGGGCATAGCCCTCAGCGGCAAAGAAGCCGCCTTGTTCATGCCGAGGAAGAATGTTCCAGATAATGTTAGAACGCGTGAGAGATTGGTGGATCTCCACTGACGCGCCGCCAGGACAGGCAAAGACGGTGGTGACACCCTGGCGTTCTACGGCTTCGACGATAATGTCAGCACCTCTTCGAAGTTCATTGGGAACAAATGAGGAAGGAAAATATGTTTGTTGGGTTGATATAGCTGTGGTGGTGGTGGATTTGGGGAAAGAGTTTGTAACATGGAATGAACGGTGCAGTCGAAGAGTTAGCTTTTGAATATTATATGAAGATGGAAGTATAAGCCTAGCGGTGAAATTGAAAGATGGAGATTTTGTGAAGGAGATGGCCGCCATGTTGACCGCAAGCAACAGGAATGTCAAACGGAATCTCATTAAGCAAGGAGGTATCTAAAATTTAAATTTTATTATATTTAATATTTTATTATAGTAGATAAAATTTAAAAATTAATATTATTGTAGATATTTAAGGTAAATCTTGCATTTAAAAAATTTAGTAATCTAGAATCTACTTTTCATAATTCAAACAAATGTGCGAGAGAATGGTAGGAAATAATTCACGTATACATAATACAATTGAAAACTTTCAGATAACAAACAAAATTTCCTTCGTCATACAACAGAACCTATCCACAATCACAAACATCAAGAATGTGAGGCTCCAATTTGCCCAAGATATTAACATGGCCCCAACACTACTTTCCTGGAGAAAAAGACCATGAAGAAAAAACTTGACCTTCAAGTTCAAGATGATGACCAACGGCAACGACTTGAAATCCTCAAGGCTGTGGCACAAGCAAGGTATGGCCATTCCGGCAGCTCTAGGTCAACCAACGAGTTCGATGCACATCAACAAAATTTCAAGAGCCGGCCATCCAGATTCAAGATAGAAGCAATGAACAAGTCATCTGCCAAAGAAACTGATACTGCAAATTGGGATTTCAGGCAATCACTATGGGACTCGTATGAGATTGTGACTGTATCCAAGAAGTTAGAGGCTGAGCTAGTGTGGGATAATCCGTTTTCCGGGATAGATGATCCTGGTCGGGTACACAGGCAGCACAGAGAGAGTAACAATAGCCTTAGAAATTTGTTTAATCGTTTGTCTTCAAGGAGATTCAATGAGGGTGAAGTTGGCACTCAATTTTAATTAGTTAGTGCAACCTCACTAGATTACTTTTTGTCTATGTTGGTTTCATTTTCAGGTTACCAATAACATTTTTCCTCCAAATTGGAGGATTGTCAGTCAGACAGTTACACATTTATGCACACACAATAAAGAAAGTGTATATTTCTTTAATAGCATCAGTATATGGTTGTAACTGCTAGGAAAATTGAAGAAGCACAGAGAGTTTTGGTTGCACCCGTGGCCAACTTTCATGGCAGACAGCATCTTTGTATGTCGTTGTATTTGATCACAACCACAGATTAAAATGCTCATCCTCTGCATGTGTTCGGTAAATCAATATTTTTTTCTCTTTTATTCTTAAAATATATGGCTGCACTTGCATCTAGTTCTCTTAGCTTTTGTCAATTCAATCAATATCAGGGATAGGCATAATATAAAGGGAATGCAAAATGATTTTTTGAAACAGACATTACTGTGGTGTGAAACAATGGAATCTTAAAATCAGTTTACTACCTTGAAAGTAAAATCCAAATTTTATAGGGTGGAAGAAGATAAATTAAAATAAGTATTGGATATATGATTGGAAGGAACCAATTATCTGATAACAATAGCCATCCCAGATTTCCCTTATGAAGTATGAAGATATATACCCGCAGTACCCTCTGAAATTAATATAGCAGTTTTGCATATATTGTTGGAATGAACTATTCCCTATGAATTTTTGCATAGGTGGTTCAGGGGCCAAAAGAGCTCATTGCCGCATTTTGAACCACAATTTTAATCTGAAAATGCCAATATCCGAGATTTGATGAGGTTTTATACATCTCGAGCCATCAAGTTCGACACTATCTGCTCACTGTAAAGCTTAAACAAGCATTGTTGGAACAGATTCAGAAGGAAGGGATTTTGTTGGCATTTTATTTAAAGCTAAAATCAAGGGTACACTCAAGGGGACGATGTAAGGCTCCCTCACAGAATGATCAAGCTGTGAACCAAATATTAGCAATGTTGCAGCTGGGTAATTAGTTGACTTCTGTTTATATCATACATGACAGAATTGCTATATACAGTTAAATATAGTTATGTGAGCATAAGATTTAATAAAAAAAGTTCTCCGAAGCAAATATCTTATATATTTAATGGAACTACCCTCGTCATAAAACATGAACTTCATATTCTGTATGCATTTGATATCCCGGTGGAACTGTTTCTTTGTCGAAAGGTTTATATTACAGCATGCAGGTCTATGAGCTTTTCACATACTAAAACTAATGACAAGCATAATGGAATGATTATTATATACTATTTTTTGACATATACAAGAAAAATTATATGCTCATTAGAATCAGAAAACTATATCACAGTCTTTTTATTCTTCTTTTTTCAACACATATATCCAATACAGAAATGCATGTTTAACAAGCATGCCACCCAATAAGCAGCATGAACAGCATTAATACAAGCTATGTTAAGACAGCAAAGACAAGTCAGTTTATTTAGATAAGAGTACTGCTGGTAAAATTTGCTGCTTAATTTGCCTGTCAGTCAACCCTGACCAACATGCTTGCTTTTAAGAAAGCCTAATACACTTTAAAGGTCTTCCAACTGCATAGTTCAAACCCCCTGCGCTTCCTCTGGATGAATCCATCAGCTTCATTGTCAATGCTGTCTTCATGAACTCCACAGTTCTCATCATTATTAGAACTTTCAACAATTTCAACATGCTCTGTCATTTGAACCTTCTTTTGAGCCTTTGGGGGAGATTTCTTCTGGTGCTGTTCTTGCCGAGTCTCTTGTTCTTCTCCATTAGTGTACTCATTGTTGAAGACCTTGTGCCCACTAGGGTAGTGGGGAACCTCGTTGAGAACATTGGGCATTCTATTCATTTTTGATATGTGAGAATGGTAATCTTGAGACGTCGTGTCCCAACCATACTTCAGCTGCTTGGGAGCATAGCCATAGCTCCTCTGCATTTTATTTGTTAGCTCCCTTTTCAACTACAAGTTAAAAGCAAGCGATTGAAGCTGCATTTTATAGACCTGTAAAGTTCCTAAACTTCTTTTATTCTATAACCATTATAGGTGAATCTAATTCCCTATCTTTTGCCAATATCAAACAGTAATTCAGCCGCAAATTTGCTAGTTAGAATATGATGCTTTAAAGAAAGAAGATTGACAATCGTGATCATGGATATTGGAATCAGTTTTCTCATCAGAATAAATAATGAGTTATGCAAACTCTGTTGAGTGCTTAATGGCAAGATCCAGATATAAATTGCAACAGTTTAAACGCATATATTGGCTGAAAGCCAATCTGATCACACTAGCTGTCCACCTTTTGCGATTAATATGCCTGCTAACGGATGCTTCATAGCATCAGCTCTCAAGACTGGCCAGTTATAATTTATAAAAGGAGATACCATTTCACACAGTAGAGTCAGAGATATCCCTGGAAACAAGCATGGGTGCAAACTTTGTTATCTGAAATCAATCAAATTCATTTTTCTGAAACTGCTCCCTTCAAGAATTCGTATAAATGTTATGGTTAAGTCAGCAAATTAACAAAGGTTCTGCTAGAAACTCACTGATTTTGAGTCAAGTTGGAGGTAACCTTGATCATTTTAATTTTTACCAAACAGAGAGTCGCCTCCATAACCTACCGCATCAGATTTTTAATCATGTGTCGAATCTCCGAAAAAGTAATACTTTCCCCCTAATTTTTGTTAGAGATTCCAAGAATGCATGGCTGTAAGAGCATAAGAACAAACAACGCATGTAGGATCTTCCAAAAAGGTGAAGATGAAAAATCAAATGAAATACAAAGAAAACAAAGCGCTTATGTAATTAAAGAAATATTATTTGTGAGTTACAGAAACACTCCCGCTTGGCTTGCTTCCATTTGTTAGCTAGTCTAGTTATAAACAAATCCCTTCAGACCTTCCGTATTCCAAATCATTTCATAAACCAACACAAAACAAAATGACTTTAACTCTACATCATTTTCCCGCCCAAACAACAACTGCCATAACTACCATCACCCACTTCCCAGAAAACCCCAAAACCCTAATCTTACAACAATGCAAAACCTCCAAAGACTTGAACCAAATCCACGCTCACTTAATCAAAACCCGCTTCCATCTCAACCCTAAAATAACAGAAAACCTACTCGAATCCGCCGCCATACTCATTCCTGCATCCACCATGGACTATGCACTCTCAATTTTCCACAAAATCGACGAACCCGATTCATCAGCTTATAATGTCATGATTAGAGCCTTCACACTAAAGCATTCTCCTCAAGAAGCTATGATTTTATACAAAACAATGCATGAAAACTTGGTACAGCCTGATCATTTCACTTTTGCTTGTACATTAAAAGCTTGCTCTAGAATAAGAGCATTGAAAGAAGGTGAGCAGATTCATGGCCAGATTTTGAAATCTGGCTTTGGGTGTATGGAGTTAGTTTGCAATACTTTGATTCATATGTATGCAAAGTGTGGGAAAATTAAGATCGCACGTAAGGTGTTTGATGGAATGTCTACCAGGGATGTTTTTGCCTGGAATTCTATGTTTTCGGGGTATGTCAAGAGTGAGTGTTGGAAGGAAATTGTGCAGTTATTTAATGAATTGCGCTATTTGGGTGATCGGTTTGACGAGGTTACCTTGATTATTGTTTTGACAGCTTGTGGGAGACTGGCTGATAAAGAGTTAGGAGAGTGGATTAGTGAGTATATTGAAGCAAATGGGCTGAACAAGAGTGTTAAGTTAATGACAGCCCTTGTTGACATGTATGCAAAGTGTGGTCATGTTGATAAGGCAAGGAGATTGTTTGAACAAATGGATAGAAGAGATGTAGTTGCATGGAGTGCCATGATTTCAGGTTATAGCCAAGCAAGGCGGTGTAAGGAAGCACTTGATGTTTTCTATGATATGCAAATGGCAAATGTGGAGCCTAATGAGGTCACTATGGTCAGTGTACTTTCTTGTTGTGCTGTTCTTGGAGCCTTAGAAACTGGTAAATGGGTTCACTTGTATGTAAAGAAGAAGAGGCTGGAGCTTACTGTTACCCTTGGAACTGCACTAATGGATTTTTATGCCAAGTGTGGGCAAATAGAGAATGCAATTGAAGTGTTTAAGAAGATGCCTTTGAAGAATGTGTTTTCTTGGACTGTGTTAATTCAAGGCCTTGCCAATAATGGACAAGGAAAAAGGGCCCTTGAGTTTTATTATTTGATGCGAGAAAAGAGTATCGAACCAAATTATGTGACTTTCATTGGTGTTCTTTCTGCCTGTAATCATGTGGGGATGGTTGATGAAGGTCGGGAATTTTTTGCCAGTATGACCAAAGAGTTTGGTATTGAACCTAGGATGGAGCACTATGGTTGTATGGTGGACATTATTGGCCGGGCTGGGTTAATTGAAGAGGCATATCAGTTCATAAAGAACATGCCCATCCCACCCAATGCTGTCATATGGAGAACATTATTGGCTGCGTGCAGAGCTCATAAAAACGTTGAAGTTGGGGAAGAATCATTGAAGAACCTAGTTAGATTGGAACCCATGCGTAGTGGAGATTACATTCTTCTCTCAAATATTTATGCATCAGTCGGTAGATGGGAGGATGCTTTAAGGGTTAGGAATGAGATGAGAGAGAAGGGAATCAAGAAGACACCTGGTTGCAGTTTGATTGAATTGGATGGAGAGATTTATGAGTTTTTTGCCGAAGATAGTGTGTGTCCACATTCTAAGGAGGTTTATGATGCAACTGAAAACATGATGAGAAGGATCAAATCAGCTGGCTACATGCCCAACACGGCAGATGCAAGACTAGATGCCGAGGAAGATGATAAGGAAGCTTCAGTAGCTCACCACAGTGAGAAATTGGCTATTGCCTTTGGTCTTATCAGAACGTCTCCTGGAACTACGATTAGAATTTCAAAGAATCTTAGAGTGTGTACGGATTGCCACAATGCAACAAAAATAATATCAAAGGTGTTTAATAGAGAAATTGTAGTAAGGGATCGGACTCGCTTTCATCATTTTAAAGAGGGGTCTTGTTCCTGCAATGACTACTGGTAAACCCTCGATTCATTTAGCCATATATGAGAGGGCTTAATGTTACACAAAACAAACAAAAAAATTGGAATTCTACCTCGTGAAGATGTACTTCAATTATACCTCCTGCCTTGACCATTTTGGGATATGAATACAACAGATTAAGTTTGTTTGTACAAAATTTGCACTTGTGGACAACAATTTAATAATTGTTACTGAAAGGAGCAGTTGTTATACCTTTGTCGATGTGTACAGTTGTTCATACGGATAGTCAGGCCTTCTAACGCATGAGAAGCCGTGGTTTTCCGGGGCCTAATCCCAATATTTAACTTTAAAAGACCCGTAGAAAAGTAGTGTCAGTAACTTTAAAAGATTCATTGTATTGCATCAAAAACAAATTCACGCTTCCGAGAAGTATATACCATCACGTGCACTCCAACTAATCAAATTAATTATTTTTGCCATAAATTTTCTAGCATCCTCTTTGAAATGACAACCATAATCATCCAACCGATCAACCACTTCGGCCCAACCAATTTATGATGTCTCAGATGATTAAGATAATGCAAAAACAGAGGCATGAACCAGGTTCCTGCATGCAGGGAGCAATGTGTTCTTTTGCTTATAAAGAATTGCACTGGAACGCCCGTAAGTTACATTCATTTCTTCGTCCAATTATCTCACTAAGAATTAGAGTTGAATTTCCTTCATTTTACAAGTTACAATTAAGCACCACAGCCGACAGCAACTTTAAACTTTCAGTTGATGATACTCTATAGACTATGACTATAATCCTACTGAGTGAGAAAATTCCGCATCAGCATCAGATAGATACAATGTAAGATAGTAAATTAAATATTTTTGATGTTGTCAAAACGTATCCATCGAACCAGAGCCCGTGTTTGCTGAGCTCCCTTCAGCTACTTTTGAACCCCAGCAAGGACAAAGGTTTTCGTATCTTTCATGACTACGGAGTTAGTAACACAGGTTGAAGCAGAAAAAAAACTTTTCGACTTGGTTTCCATCTTTGCTTTAGGAGTTTCCCCAGAGTCATCACGTACTGCAATTAATGAGCTTGTACCCGGAGATTCTGGTGGTAAGATGGTGTTCTCGGAGGTGAAAATTTGAGGAGGAATCATCGGTTCGGGTGGAACAATCGTAGAGAGATAATTAAGGAGCATTTGGATTATTTGACTGAAATTAGGGCGAGCATTCGGGTCCTCCTTCCAGCATGAAGTTAGAATGATAGCCAATTCCTCGGGCAGGTTTTCTGCACTAGGCCTGACATTCTGAAACAGCAAAATACCCTCTCAAACTATCAGTTATATTAGCAGTACAAGAAAGTCTCAACAGCGTCTACTCTATATGAATATTGTATGAATAGGGAAGAGACTGTTACTTTGAAAACAGCTGCATAAGCTGCCTGGAGATTAGACATTCCTTCGAAAGGCAGTTCGTTATGCAAAAGCTCCCATAATACGATTGCAAAGCTATAGGCATCCACCTTATGCTTGTTATGCTTCTTTTCTCCCTGCCTTAACGTTACAGTACTGTATAACTGCACCAAACAGTAGTACAATTGCTAATTACATATAATGTTGTTAGACATGGTGGGAGGTAGAGAGTCAGTTAGCAGTTTATATTAAAAGAAAAAAGTACCTCAGGTGCCATCCAACGGTATGTCTCTGTTTCAGCAGTCATCATCTCTGTTAACGACTCTTCTCTGGCTAAGCCAAAACCTGCCAGTTTAACTGTTCTGTTGGCCCTTTTCACAGTTCCACCAACCTAAATGCATTTCAGGGTAACGAAATGTTATGCCGGATGTTTATCCAAGTCAAATGTCCACAGGTTTTGAGAAAATGAGAATAATTCACACAATTGTAAATTGTAAGCAGTACTATAAAGTATGTTGCCCACGTGTTAAATGCAGCTAATAAACAAAGAAAGGTTTTCATTTTGTTTTGTTTAATGTGATTTTATTTACTTTATTTCTTGGATACATAACTGGGAGTCAGGCTATCCTGTTCTTCATTTACAAGAAAGTGAGGATATCTCTGGTTCTGCAACCAAGTTTTCTTTCTCCTATAAAAAATTAACAATCCATACAAGCAATGATCTCTACAAACTGATATCTTCACTATTTCTTCTGAGCAACCAAACCCTACACTTGAAGAGGTAGTGCTGCATTTGGAAAGAAAATATAGTTTGAGGAATTTGTTACTGCTTTTACTTGAGCGCATTTGATTATCTTTCACAGGCTCAAAAGTGAATATCAAAGCTAGTGATGTACCATTACATAGCCGATACCTATACTGAAATTACAAGAGATACACATCAAAGTCAATAATCAATGAAATCCGGAAACCCCCCTGATTTTTTGTTTTATTTTTTGTAGCATAGCATGAATCAAACTAGGATTTTCAACAGGTTACATTGACGCCTTCGGCAACAAGCATTTGATGGTTTATTTTCGGGAGCAAAGATAGAAACATACGAATATGTGTGGCATGCCCCTGTAGAAATCCCAGATAAGTATGAAAAAAACCAAATGTAAGATATAATGCAAATATAAGGAAGTCTGCTCTTGAAATTTAAAAAACCTACTCATCTTGCCAAGATAGCTTTCCTGTGCCTGCAAACCTCACAAGTACATGAAATTTCATGCTTATTCCAAAGGAAACTCAATTAAATAGACTTTACATTGAACACAAATTTATGTAACACGTTCTACAAGTACTTGCCCCTAAATTCACTTCCTACTTAACTTCTTTTCTCAGAGTAACTGAATTACTATTTGAATTCCCCTCATAATTTTTGTCTGGTTAATAGATACAAACCATTAATATATTGGCTTTCCTTCTTCTAACAAAGAGCTTCACTGCTCATTCGAATCTGTATCTCCATCTTCTCCTAACCCATAATCATTTGTTTCCATTGAACATATTGTTAACCCACACCTGTAAGTCATCACAATTGATCGTGCTTGAATGAATGATCAGCTGATTGTACCAATAACAAATGACATTTGTTAATCTTCAATAGTCAATAACCATTTGAGAAATCTTGCAAAAGCTCATGTGAGCCACAGGATGGGGTAGAAGTTTGGGACAGAGATGTGCAGGTAATTAAAGGTGACTGCAGTAAATTAGCTCCAGATATAGTTGAGCAATTAAGCATTTGTAATGCCAGAACAATATGCTTGCACTAATGGAGATAATCGGTTGACAGATGATATAATAACATTGATAACTTCTATACAAAAAGTTGAATATCTAAAACCTGCAATTCCAGAAAAAAAAAAAAAAATGAGATATGTTAAAGATTCCCGCAATTACAGATCTCCCATGTGGCTACAAAATGCCCTCTTATAAGATAAGGGGTCTTCCAATATTTTAAACCTTATCTACCTACTCACACCTTAGAAGTTCATAAAAGTGAAGATGGAAATAAGAAGATTACCAGGTTTCAGATCACGGTGAATGATTCCATGAGAATGCAGGCATTCCATTGCATGAGCAATATCAAATGCAAAATCAATTGCAACTCGTGGGTCTAAGCTCCTTGGCCGCATGTTCAGCAAGTATTTACGTAACGTCCCCACCAATAAGAGCTCAGTAACTATTACCATTACAGGCTCTTTACAGGCACCAATAAACTGTTAACACACAAGAATTCAACATCATTATTAGACACGGCGATACACTCATCGTCACCAGTTGTACTTTTTGCAACAACTGTGACTGTACAGGATGTAAGAAAGAAGATTATCCGAAGAAAATTCAACCTTCACTAAATTTTTATGTTGAACTCTAGACAACATTGCAGCCTCTCTTGCAAAACGTGCATCTCTCTTGGCGATCTCCTCTGGAATCTCTCCTTTATGAACAATTTTAATTGCAACGGTCTGGTTTTTATATCTGAAGGGAACATAATAAACATAGTCAGATACCTGTAACACTATCAGACACCACATTATCAATCAAGAACCTCAAATCTGTCTACGAGTATAAGCCAGCTTCATTAGCGACAGTCAAAACTGTAAATCAGAGGAAATCTTACCGCTTCCAACAAAATGGGGCCTTTATTTATCTTCCATATGCACAAAGCATATTGAAATTTCCACAAAACCCCCGATTGGTGATTAGAATTTTTCAAATGAATCATAAAGATTACTACTCCTACAACACAAAAATGACATAAAGTGTCTGATTTCTGTCCAAAAGATACCAAAATTTACAAATTTTAATAGCATTCCTCAATCAAGAAGAAATGCAATACACCATAGAAATGACAGTGCTCAGAAATCAGAGGGAGAGAAGCTTTCACTTCGTCAGCTAAGCAATGTAAGAAGCAAGACCTAATCTAAGAATTAGCAGCAGACTTACCTTCCCTCGTATACTTTGGCATGAGCTCCCTCTCCAATCCTTGGTCCAACAAAAAGATGCTTCGGATCAATTAGCAATTTTTCATCCAACTTGAATTCATCAGCTGAATAAAAGCTACTCCCAGATTCCATAGTTCTAAAACAAGAAAGAATTCAACATCTACATATATCAATATATACCAAGAAATTCTAGTACCCATCACCTATTTTGTAGTAAAATCACACATCAGAGACCAAAAAGAAAGCATAGAAAAGCTCGTTCACACAGTGTAGCTGCGAAGAAACAGAACATGCTCTGTATAGTGTTCTGGTGATAACCACATCTCAAGGATCAGACCCAGAGATCAAAACTCACAGATTGATGGCTTACATGTCAATGAGGAGGCAGAAGTAGGGAACCCCAAATGTAGTATAGGGAGAGAGAGTGACACCAAACACCAAATAAAGCAAGAAAGAAAGCCCAAAGCCCAAGAAATTTATAGAAAATTGACGGGGAAAAGAGAAGAATCCCCATAAGGTGGAGCAGAGTAGATAACCAATCAACAAACTAAGTGAAGATAAATTATTTTTTAATTAAAATTCTATGACCCATTAAGGAACTTAATTAAATGGGAGGGATGGATTTTAGAGTTTATTTAATCTAGGTGAGCACAGAGCTTCACTCTTGATCTATAGATAGAATCATGGAAAGGGAATGAGTCTTTGTTGAATAAAGAAACTGAGAGAAAGAGACAGAATAAAAAAGAAGAGATATTTGTGAATATTGTAATGAAGACTGGGAGCCCTAAACTAATCGTAAGCACATGGAAACTGATCTTCTCAAACAAGTGGACAACAACCCACTCAATAAGAAATGCCTGAACTAGCTATTACCTTCTCCTACTTCTGCTTGTATTTCACTCCACGTCCATTCCAGAGTTTAGTAGCTTGTGAGATTACATGACATGATTCAGTTTTCACATCTAATTTGTTGGAAGAATCTTTTACAATAATAATGACCCGTAAGCTTCGTGTCTGGTTTTTATCGTAAGCTTGCTATATTCATTTGTCCGCTTTAAGCGAATTTCAGTTTTAAAACAAATCTGGAATAAATTGGCAGAACATACTCATAGCTTTTTTTAAGTACTGGGAAATTTCACAGCTTCAGGAATCCTGGAGTATTACCACAATTACGAATACTGTGTATTAACTATTATGACCTGGAATCTTCGTAACATGCATGGTTAGTTTTTTTCGTTGCTTTTCACAACCACATTTTAGCATCATAGACTCTTCTTCTGTTCACTATCACTAGTTTCAAAAATTTTGTACCCAATGACACAAATGATATCTACGAAAAGCTCAATACAGCTTACAGCTGAAAGTGAAACCTTCGAACCCAGAAAGACATGCATATTTATTTGTGTTATGGGGGTCGTAGAACAGAATAGTGAACCTATAAATTTCTCTATTCCATGCGTTAATCTTCTTGCCCTAACCTAACAGGGTACTAGACAGGATCTCAACATAACCAGATTGCATTGCATCAAAAATTAGCAGAAAAAAGAACGCGATCCCACAAATTTATAGCCAACATTTATCATATTTCCTGTAGAACTAGTAGTAATCAAGCACAACCGGAGACCATAAACATTAATATATATATATATTAGACAGAAAAAAAAAAAAATTAGATAAACACCAACTGTACCATAATATTTATGTTACTACATTTACCAAGTTAAGAACAATCTGATTCCAACAACTATTACTGTAGATGTTGAAAATCCAAACCATAAGAAGTTCAACATTTATTGATAAATATTTATATACTACTTGAATCAACTAAGCCCTCTCCCCAGTGAGAAGATCCATGACCACACGCTTGATACTACCATTGTTCTTCTTGAGCAGCCTTTTGTTCATTTCTTCATCGCAGAAGCCCTGCAACAACCCCCCCAAGTCCAAGTCACAAGGGCAAAAAGACAGAAAGGTTAAAAAGGAAAACTAAAGCAGAAACAGTAATAAAACACATGGGAAAACAAGCTAGCATTGGGACACTTCATCACAGTTATGACTTTTAACAATGATAACTCACCATCTCCTGCAACTCCTCAAGGATTGGTTCCCACTCAGAAACGCCACAGAGATCATCCACAGACTTCTCCAAGTCATACTCATTCATCCTCAAGATCTCCTTGTTCAAATCAACCTGCTTGAAACCCATCTCCTCAAGTTCCTTGAGGAGGGACAGCTCAACAGCATCTTTATCACTTATCTCTTCAGATGATGTTGGCATACCTGTAAAATGAAGTGGTGCCTCAGAGGGCTCACCCACAGCTACTTTGGTAAGGTCAATAATGGGATATGACACAGTTGAGGGAGCCTGTGGAGGTGTAGGAGGTGGAGGAGGAGCTGAAGCTGAGGCACCATGGCCGACGAGCAAGTTATCGTTTATAGGAAAATACATCTCCTGCTCCTTTTTAGGCTGTTCATCAACCACCAGCTTTACTGGTTCATTAACACCATAAGCGCTGGAAGGCTCCTGAAAGCCTCCATCTACAATGGGCCGAACATTCATATCAATAATTTCTGGGCCATTGGACTTATTGCTCTCAGGGGGAAAATTCAAGTTCAAGCCTCCAAAGCTATCACAAATGCTGTCCTTCAGAGATGCATCAACCTGCAAGGAAAAATAAAAAATTTTTACAAGTGATTAAATTATTAAAAGCATAACATTTACAAAGAAATGCAGATACTTTTAAGTGCAAGCAATACCTGTATAAGAACCCAAACACGTTGCCCAAATTTCACACCTGATGGTGATGCCATCCTCCAATAAGAAATATAATGACCAGGCAATTCAGGTGTAGTGAAATCAATAGCAATGTCAAGCTCCTTGTCTACAGGCACGCCATCGGCAGGAACCTGGAATGAATAACTTGCCACAATAAGCTCATGCAATTCTCAGGAACTATTTCCATTGATATCAAGTACAATGAAAGCAGAAAAGAAACTTGAGAATAATTCCAAAATAAAACAAATTAAAAAAGCCCACCTCTATCTCAACCGAAACTGAATCACTGAACTTATCTCCCCAAATCCACACAAGTTGAGTACCCTGGGGCCATGCCAAAGTACCGCTATTTTTCATCCTCCATATCTTAGTAAAGGGGGTAGATGGAGCCATCATAGTCCCGTCCATCACATTGACATCCAAAATGAAGCAACTGTCCAACTTAGACCGTCCTGGCTCGATTCCACTACCTCTCAAGTGATGGGGTGCTGCTGCGATACCAATATGTGGAATCACTGGGGTACCCAGCCAAAAGTTCTCTCTCTTCAAAATCAAAAAAAAAAATGCAAATGATCAAGTCAGTAGATACAGCAGATGAGTTACAGGCAGATTACAGATTAAGAATATACACACATGCTTGAATAACCCTGTGAAAGGTCGTGGATGTCGATGACGTACCGGCCTATCGATTCTAATGTAATCAGTCTCATTACCCATTGCTGCAAAGCAGATGCTGCATAGGTCATAATCATCTTTCCTGCAGAAGCAGGCAGAAACTACATATTAGCATCCAAATAAAACTTCAATTACACACTAATCAGAGCATAGATATATTTCTTACACTTTGGATTTAAATCGAGGTCCAGTAATAGGATGAACCCCACAACCATCACAACCAACACCTTTATGAAACATACCAGCCAGGGCATGGCGATTAATGCTTTGCTGCAATGCACCAATGCTAGCTTGCCCATAAGTACCAGTGGAGTCATTTGCTACAATAATCCCACTAAATGGAAACTCATTAGAAGGATTACCACCAAAATCTATGGTACGAGGTTCATCTACACCAGAAGGCCTTGTAGAATCAGCAGAACTCACAGTCGCAAGGGAAATGACAGACTTGCCACCAAGATGACTAAAATCCTTCTTATCATCCATCTTGTCATCACCAGCAGGAATATTAGATGCAGCCAGCGGAAGGTTCATAGTTGAGCTTCCAGATGGAACAGAATCTATCACTGGGACCACATTGAGGTCAACAGAAGACGAGAAATGCATAACTGGTGCTCCTACGCCCCTAGACAAAGTCCCAACATCAACGTCTTTGTTACTACTTTTAGAAGTTGTGTCCACAGCTGTTGACTTTGGCAACACTTGTTTCAGGCCACCATCCTTTGAAGCATTTGGATCTTTAGGTACATAAGAAGCCCTTGGCCTTTCAGAAGCCTCTTCCTGTCCGCTTGATTCTGCACCAGATTGTGAGTGAGAAACTAGATTTAGGTTGGACAGACCCATCTTTAAAAAGCTCTCAACGAGATCAGCAAATATCGGACTGGAGGTTGCAGCCTTTGAAGCAAAGTCAAGAGATAGCTTTGAAAGTGTTTCACGCACTGGCTCAGGCACAGATTTCAAAATTTCAGAAACCTTATTGTTAATATCAGGTAATGGATGCCGTACAAGGGGGGATCTAAAGGGAGTAGAACTTCCACTTGATTTGGCAAAAGCTTTCCCAAATTTGTCATTGTTCAGCTGCACATCAATCCTTACGAATTTAAGATTCTGCCTCATCAAATCACACAAATCATCATCATCAACTAGAGTTACTACATCACCATCCTCATCAATATACGTCAATGTAAGATCAGCATCCCGAGGAAAATTAAAGAGACTCTGAATCTTTGCCCTTAATCCATCGATGTCAAGATCCAACTTTTCATTTTCATCAACATGGGCATTGAAGCGCCTAAGTGTATCTCCATATTTAACCTGCAGAGATGTACCACAAGTTTAATCATGAGCAATTATTAGCCACACACGAAAAACAAAAGTAAAGGTCATCATTATGACTATAAGAGAAATGGGAAGCATGTCAAGATAAAAAAAAAAAATCCAGCAGGTAATTCAAACCCTCACATGATATACCATAACGAAAATCTTTGAGAAGAGGGGTTATGTTTGCAATACTCATAGCAACAAAGCTGTTCATCTAAATTGAATTCAGTTATTAATGCAAAGAGAATAAACCGGCATTACTTTGGTTTCTGAGAATTTCATGCCCTTAAAAAGCATACATGCCAGTCAACAAAACTTTAGCGGAAATTATAATTACCAAAGCCCTTGTATCAAGTAATTTAATTTACACAAAAAAAAAAAAAAAAAGAAGGAAATTTCCATGCTACAAAGGTAACATGATTTCCCATTCAATAAAAAGAGAAAACAAAAAACATCATACAAACAAATATGATCTCAAATTCTGTTTCGGAAGACAATATATAAACATAATATAACTCACTAGCACAAGAAAAATAAAATTTTCAAAGCTTTAGAACCAGATGGAAAACATTTTACCCGTTGTGTGCTCCCCATCCGGTTTCTCAGCCAAACGAATAGAGACCATAAAAACAAATAATCGATAAAACCAAACACCCATTTCACTTCCACTCTACGAAAACCTCAAACTAAAAAACATAAAACACCCAATTTTCAAACTTATTTTCATTTTTTTGCTTCCAATTCACAACCAATTGAGCAACAGAAAACAGAATTACACTAAAATCCACCATCCAGAACTGATAAATTTACAATCAAATCAAATAAATAAGCAAAAGAAACCAAAAAAGATCGAACCTTGATAACCATAGTAGACTCCATTGCTACTGAGTACTATCCTTCTGGTCTTTCCCGCCAAGACAAAAGACTATAATAAAACCAAGTTCGATCAAAGCTGATTGTTCCAAGTTCGAAGACAACCAAATCGGATGAGAATAGATTTTTATTATCCCCACACCATGTATACGTAACCCTACTCTCGCGCTCTCTCCCTCTCACTCTCTCTTTCCAAAACAAATAATAGGAATGAATAATCCGCGCACAGAATATAACGCAGTGTTTGGCTTAGCCCCTAAGAAACTTGTTGACGTTCTTCCTCTTGCCCCAGGAAACTTCGCAAGTAAGCAACTGTTAATTGAACCGTCGGATGTTTATGGTATTTTCATTTACATGACGCCCGTGTGCAATTTATATCGTCATTGGTTTTTTTATGTCGGTCGAGTTTGCATTGCCAATTGGGTGTCGACACGTAAGTAGATTCATAATTAGCAGTATGGGATGAGGCACAGTTGACTAGAGGCTGATTTATGATTAAAATATAAATTATTAATCGATTAAATAAATTTTATTACTTATTTAATATTTTTTTATTTATATTTTAATAATATTTATAATAAAAAATTTAAATACTAATTAATTTTATTTTAGATATAATTAAATATTTTCTAAAATAAATAAATATAATTATAAATTTTTTTAAATAAATAAATTAATATAATATAATTATTTAAATAATTAATTATTATAAATAAATTCACCAATTTAAATTTTAAAATTTTAATTTATTTGTATCGTACTTTAATAATCATCTTATTTAGACCAAATTCACAAATGAAAATTTGAGTTAGCAGACGGTAAAGTCACATAGGATAAGAAAACTCATTGACGATGGATGATGTGATATTTTGATGCGATGGTACTTGTCTGTATGAACAAATTTGCATATGTCACACGTGTCGTCCATTCATTGATCATCGTTGATATCATTATTATATACATATTTGTAATTTTAGGCTTGTAATTGTAAGTTTTAGGATTTGGTCTCTCTTACTTGTTGGTTTTGGCAGTTTGGTCCCCGATAATCAGTATCCAAAGTTGGGCCCCCAGTTTAAAAAGTAGTAATACTAAAGGATGTGGAGGGCTTCATGTATCAATGAGAAAGAAGAAAAAGAATTCTGAAGATGTAAATCTTACAACTCAGTTAATAAAGGTCAATCATATATTTCTCCAAAGTCCACCAAGGAAAAAAAAAATTAATTAATTAATTAAATCACATCTGTGGAGAATTAGGCATGGCCATGCATCGGTAAACCTGGAAAGACGTTCGTCTAAGCACAACCTTTGATCAAGTACATAGCAACGTCAGCGGTAATCTTCCTTCCGTGTCGAACGAGAACTCGTCGTGGATTTCCGGCAAAGGCCAGGAGCACCAACACCGTGATCCACGTCACCATGGTGGCACGAGCTGCGACTACTATCAACGTCGCGAACACCACAACTGTGATTATTAACAACGTATGGAAGGCCGACCATACTCTGGTTTGGTCGGCGTAAAATAAGACGATGCAGAGGGATATGAAGACTGAAAACAAAGATGTTGTTATGGTTCCAAAGAAATTCATGGAGAAGAAGAAGAAGAAGAAACAGAAGCTGGGTTTGGTTGGTTTATGAAAATGATTATGGGTGAGGTGTGTGTGAGAGATTTTATTAATTATTTTGGCTAGAATGGTTGAGGATTGGAAGTGGAAAGGAATTGGAGGGCATGTGCTGCACATGGGGAGGTTGGCTGCTTAGGGTACCTAACTTCAGTAATTAAGGGAATGCTTATAATACTATGAAAATTACTTCCATAAGAATAACAATTACAATGTCAATATTAGTAAGGAATAGTTAGACGTTCCTGCAATATTCTCTTCAAATCTCTTTTCTTAATCTTAATGTCTTTTTATTGTAATCTTGTCTAAGGTGGTGTCAAGAAGGTATCGATATCACCATTCTTTCATGAATTGTGCAAGATTAGTGTTGTAATGCAAATGAAAAAGAGTACTATTATAGTGTATGATTACATTCTTAATAATGCCACATCTAATTATGGATCGAAGAGAAAGCAAAAGCTGTGGTAGCTGGCCCAGTTCGGTGTCATATTTATAAGACAAAACACTCAAAAGCCTCGTTATCCAATCGACGAGTTGTTCCACCAATCTGTTGTTATTACTTTATATTTCTCTTTAACGACTGAGGTTATTCTCAAGGATGATTTGGTGTTCAGGAATGGCAATTGGGCCGGGCTGAGCCAGGCAATAAGCATGTAAAGGCAAAAGTTCAATCTAAATGGAATCCGAACAAGACCGAATTTTTGATAGGCTCGAATTTCTTTTAAATTTTGTTAATTTTTTTTTAAAAATAAAATAAAATATTCTTAAATATATTAAATTTTAAAATTTTTATATTTTATTTAAATTTAAAAAAATACTATTAAAATATATTAAAAATTTTAAAAATTAATAACATTACTTATATTAAATTATTAATATACAATACAATTACACAAGTTTAAATACATATTAAAATTCAAAGTATTTAATATATATTTTCAATTAATTAGAAGTATAAAAATACAAAAGTATAGTCATAAAACTAAATGTAAACAATTCAAAACATAAAAATTTATTTTTTTTTAGAAATTAAACCACCTAAAAATAAATTTAAAATAATATAAATAAATAAATTTATTTTTTTCAATT
>JAXCLQ010000011.1:3772748-3796210 GCA_035584115.1 Cedrela odorata | reverse complement strand
ATATATATATATATATGTTTATATTGTTGGGAATCAGTGAGACAAGTTATTTATATCATGACAGTATTTACTTTTCGAATGATCACTGAATCGTTACCTTTGCTCCAAATTGGAAGACATAGCCCAAGGTTATAGCAGAAGGAAGGCCCACAAGATAGTAAGCACCTAGATTTACCAATGCACCAATCTTCTGCCAACCACACCCTCTAGCAGTACCTATATGTTTGAGATAACGAACCACATGAATCGTGATATAAATTATTATTTTAAAAAAATTCCTTTAATGGATTCATTGCAGTTGCAGAAAAAGTAAATTATTGGGGAAGTTAAAGAAGCTATAAACCTGAAAGTACACCCTGAATTCCATCCATGAAGTTGGATAGAGCCAGAACTGGCATTATGGACGCCAGATATCTCAGTACTTCCACGTCGTCGGTGTAGATATAGCCCCATATGTCCCGGACGCCAACTGCAATTGAGTTTAGCAATAAACCCTCTGTAACAGCCAAAAATATCACAATCTGTACTGCTAGACGCGCAGCTTTAGGTCTTCCAGCACCTAATTCATTTGAAACTCTCGTGCTTTAAGAGGGTGAGCACAGAAGAAAATAGTCAGAATATAATTAAATATGTATATCAGGGGTAGCTGATGAGGGTTGACTTGTGTTTAAGCATTTATAGGTACCTCACAGCGCTGCCAAAACCGAAAGGGATTCTGAAGACTACAGAACTTGTGTTAAGGCTGCAGAGTAAATTGTTTGAAATCAAGAGGCTCGTGATCAATGTCGTCTTAGACTAATTATAATAATAACAAGTATCTAATGTTTCGACGATGGAAGTTGTTAATCTGTTAGGAAAAGATAACTCTTGAATCACATATTCGAATGCAGACCTGATCGACATCACTGATGCTTCTAGCTTGGGATTGGGAAGAAGACCCGACATGAGGACCAAAAATTCATATGACCAGAATTCCAAGCTGATATAATTGTCACAGAAACAAGAAGATAAATTAATTAAAGCCTGAAAACTTATGAATATATCGAAAAGACAAATTAAGCTCCAGAAACAAAGAGTGAACGTTGACTGTAATTTGTAAGAAAATTAATTAGAACTCACCAGACCATAAGAGCTGACGGTATGCCTAATCCAAGAAAGCTGCGGAGATTCTCCAGTGCCTCCTTCGAGAAACCTGTCCAAGTTTTCTCACATTTAGGAGAAAACTTTATATAAATTGACAACATAAACACATTGATCCAATAAGAGATGGAATTTGAAAAGGCAGCTCCTTTGATCCCAAGGCCAAATCCGAAAATTAAAGTCCAGCAAGAAAGGACATGAACAAAAGTAGTAATTCCAGTACTTAACGTCAGTGGCAAAATACAATTTTGGGTTTGCAGGAATCTGAGTTGGCACTGAAGAAGGCCGTAAGGAAGGATGCTAGGGATCAACCACCGAGAATATATCCCTGCATGGAATGAAATTTCTGGACCTAGGCTGAGGAATGTGAAAATTTGGCCTGCGTATGCGAAAAGGAATGCTATAGGAATGCTTGAAAGTGTAACAACAAGCATAGCTCTCTGTGTGTGTACACCGACCATATGATACTGTTTCGCTCCATATGCTTGCCCACAGAATGTTTCCAGTGCACTTCCCATTCCCAGCTAATCGTCATAATTAAAGAACAGAAATTAGATAACGTACCAAGTCACCAAATCCTACTATATACACGAGAATGATCAAATCCAAGTATATACGCGAGAACGATCGAAATTTCTTCAACTTTGCACAATCTTAACTATTTAAATACAATTAATCTAATAATATATTAATAATATAAAAAAATTAAGTAAGTTGAGGTTCATGATCCTAATTTACCGCATATATATTTGAATAATTGCTTGATTTGAACTCAAACTGTGTGCACATGCACTCACTATTTTCAACTTTGGCGAAAAGTACAACTATTTTTGGTCATCACGTTCATCTCCATTAGGAGGCCTGGAGACTTTTTTGGTTACAGACTCATAACTCATTGATGAAACGTTGTATATTCCCAAAAGACATTAATGAAGTGATAGCAAGAGCCAAGCAAACACAAAAATATATTTCTCGTTAAATCTTGAAAAATCAAAGTCTAAGATATAGCCTCAGGTTGATTTACAAGTGAAAATTTGTCAGTTCGATAATTCCTGTTCTGTGAGTGACTGAGAACGCGGATCCTGTAATAGCAGGATGTGAAGAAAAAGGTGGTATTAATATACATGCATGCAAGTAATCTGATGGAGAAAACATTACCATGAAGCTGAAGCCAGTAACTCCAGCAAATGAAGCAGCCATGGAAGAACTTGCAAGAGATAGCTCATCAAGATGGGCAACAAACATGACCGATATCATCTGTAAGCTGCACTGTAAAAGGTTAACCAAAACCAGAGGTCCTGCCAACTGCATTTGCTTCTTCAACTCTATTAATATATCGTCCAGCCATCGATGACTACATTCCAAACCACCCTTTGCATCAGAGTTTAGAATTAGAGGGGATTCAAGACTAGATAGGGATTCCCCTTGATCCATCTTAGTTACTTGATGTAACAAAAATGGAAGGAAGAACTTTCTGGATGAAATGGGCGTGGAAGGAAGATGACCTTTGTATAGACTGGTGCTTCAAGAATGGAAAGTCTGAAACAATTTAATTCAATTGGAAATTTTAAAATATATATATATATATATATATATATATATACTAATATTCTGATCTTGCAAATCTTTGAACCGAATGAGTCTGAAATCTGAAAGAATGCAGAAGGCATGCGCTATTATCAATTGGCACAGACATATTTTGAGATGAGTGAGTGCAAGTGCAAGCAAATTATTCGTTGACAATTAACATATAGAAAAACAATTAAAAAGTTCTTAACACGTTCTCTTAAAGAAATTATTTTAGGCAGCAATAAAATTGTAATTTTGCAACGGAATAATAGCTAACGACTTACACAGATTTTATTTGTTTTTATAATTTATTTATTTGTATCAAATAGAGTCTCGTAAATTGATCGGATATAACGATGAGATTGGATAGGATCCCAGTTCTTTCCCTTAAGTTTACTGTGTTTTATTATCAAATTTGATTGCTAGCTAGGGATTCAATTGTCACGGCGTGCATTGTGTCTGTGTGGGTGATGTCTAATGATAGAAAATTTGTGTTTTGTATGTGTGTTATATTTATATGATGATGATGTATATATATATATATATTTATATGATGATATGTATATATGTTATATTTACATAATAATATATATATATATATTATTATATCGAAGATAATTTAAATTCATCTCGTTTAATAATCTTTTGAAATAGTAATCATTCGAAAAAAAAAATTTAATTGAGTATAATTATTAAAATTATATGGATTATAATCATGGTATTATTTAATATTTTTTATTTATATTTGAATATATTTTTTTAATATTTATGATAATATTTTTAAATACTAATAATTTTTATTTTAAATATAATAAAATATTTTTTAAAAATAAATAAATATAATTACAAATTTTTTTAAATAAAAAAATATTAAATTATAAATGAATTAAGACAATATAATTACTTAAATAATTAATAGTATTATAAATAAATTTACGAGTTAAAAATTTTAAATCATAATTTACACAGTTAATACATAAGTATTAATCATTTCATATCATCTATTTTTTTAATTAATAATTAAGTTATTTAATTTTAATTTTAATTTACAAATTTTACAATAGAATTCGGATTCACCATCAGATGGTGTTAAAGATTGACAGCGGGCATCGATCAATCATGTCCAATAATCCGCTAGCCATTTACTCTTTACTGGTAAATGGTGGAAGGGAGATATCTAAACTAAGCATAATAAAAGAATTTTGACCGACAATTTGAGCATTAATCTATATCTTCGCAGTTATAGATTAGAATAAGGTCAAAATAGATGGCAACTTTATTTCGGTTGTGTTATTTGCGTTGGGGTGGGGAGAATTATTGCTCCATTCCATGTCATGTCAACCTGCAGTGAGTCTCAAAATCTCGTTATTGTTCCAGTGACGATTTGAATCTCTGGGATTTGTGGTTGGAACCATGCCATTGCCATTTGCCATCTCGTCTAATTTAATCAAAATTCAGGACCTTGGCTTTGGCAGAGGCACCACGGACTACTCAATAGTCTTGAATAGATATGCAAAAGCGGGCCTAATAACTAGTATTTGATCTTTCTTGCCTCACTGGAGATTACTCTATAGTACTCCCTACCAACTTGCCTTTTGCGACTTGAAATATATAATAGGCAGATATTTCAACCGGCCAGCCCAGGCCAGGCAAGTGGTTTTGAATCCAGATTTGATTGAAGTTTGAACTACTGCTCTGAATGAACGATAAATACGTGCTTGCATATGTCATAGGAGAGTGAACAATAAATAATTATTTCATCTCTCTAAGCTGCACAAATATTGATGCGCTGAAAAAATTATGAGCAAATATATAGACAGCAAAAAAAACCATATCCTACATCTTCATGGAATGTGTATTTACAATTAAAAGAGACACAGATGCTCAAGATATCTGTGGACCATCGTGAAGTTAAAGCTGCTGATCAAGGCAAGGGTCCTTAGGAGTACTCCCAGCTCCTAAAATTCCTGAAACATTTTCTGTAACACCTGAAACATAAGACTTCAACCAGGAAGTGCTGCGTGTCAACCATCCAGTCTGTGACTGTTCACCTACTCCTAACACGGATCTCCGCTCTTCCTCCACCAGTATGTTGAGCCACCTCTTGGCCATAAAAATTTTGACAGCTTCAACCCCCTCCTTCACAACCTCCACTGGTGGAATAACAAGAGGATTTTCTTCCAGGTTGAGTTTAATCAAATTGTCAAGCCGGCCAAATGTATCAGGAAGTGCATGAATCTGGTTGTTACTGAGATCAAGTTCCTTGAGGTTTGTCAAATCACCAAATGTTTCTGGAAGTACCGTCAGATCAGTAAAATTACTGCTTAGATTGAGGATCTCAAGATTCGTCAATTTCCCAATTGTTTGTGGAAGGCCATGGAGCTCGTTGAAGTGAACATCCAGATGGCGCAAAGACCTCATCTCACCAATTGAAGTGGGAAGGGACCGTATCTTGTTCAAAGAGACCGCAAGCCTGTGAAGATTCTCCAACTCAAATCCAATATTGGTTGGCAAATACGTTAGGCGGTTGAAGCTTGCATCCAGCTCCACCAATAACCTGAATCATTCCGAACATAGAACTAAAATTCTGAAATGAATAATTTAAAAGAGAACATAAAATATAATCAATAGGAGAATTACCGGCATCGACAAATAGAATCAGGTAAGACACTTAGTTTGTTTCCTGAGACATCCAGGATTTTCAAATTTTGCAACAACCCAATTGAGTCTGGCAGCAACTCTAGAAGATTTGAAGACAGGTTAAGTTCCTCCAGATTCTCTAATCCAGCAATTGAGTCAGGAATGGCCTGTTTCCCTTGCACAGGTTCTCAGATATAAGAGAATTTTACGAAAAGCCAGAACTGTAAGACATAACAGTTACACACACTATAACAAGTTCAATTTCGATTAGATCATCAAAGCTGGGACATGTCTAGCCTTCAGAGAAAAAAAAAGATGATTATCTATTAACGGTTTACAGAACAAATTTCTCTAGATGCTTTGGGTGCCATAATGTGTGTAAATACATTATATAACCTTTGTCTCATTGAGATACAAAAAATACAGATTAAAAGCAGGTGAAGGGCATACCATTAGGCGAGTCACTAAATCAAATAAAGACTAAATATTTTAAATAATATACTCCAATAATAAATGTGAGACATAAAAATGCGAAGTCAACAGCATGTGTTCAGTGATTTTCACTTTGAAACAAGACAAGCAAACAAATACAGATAAAAACTAACTAGATCCATTTTAATTTTTACGTTGCACTAAGTCATGCACATTACTGTGGGCACAAATTCAATTATCAAAAACCAGTAACCCATGGACAGCATTATGGCCTTCGCCTGGCATCATAACCACAATATATAAATGAACAACAAGTACTAACCACATCCATTGTACGTACAACATTTAAGACTAAAGGTACGTTTGGGACTACTTTGCTTTCACTTAATTTTGAAAGCTCAACGGCTAAATTGTTTGGTAAACACCAACTTTTACTAGGAAGCTAATTTTTGGCTTTCACTCCCACTGAGATGGCAAGATTCCATCCCATAGCACACCTAAATAGCAAACATAACCTAAGTGATCCGACAAAATATTACGAATATCACCCAGGCAGCATACTCAAATAGCAAAATGTTGTTATATCACGGCCTGCCTATCTAACTGAGCAAATATGATAAAATAAACACAGCTATCACCGTGAAATTTTCAACATTTATCATCCACACTGCCCTAAACACATTTATTAAACACAGCTCATTTGTGCACATTGAAAAAAGTAAATTGACCTCAAGCTGATTACTAGACAAATTCAGCACTTTCAACCCGGCAATCTTCCCAAAAGCCTCCGGCAAGAAACGCAAGCGCCTGCAAGACATATCCACTCTCTCCAAACTCTTTCCAGAAGCTTCTTGAAGCAACCCCACAACCTCTTCATTCACTTGTTCACCCGCCGGCTGCATTCCATTCTCCTCATCATTCTCCGCTTTCTCATAAATCCTGACCAACCGATCTTCCGCATCCTTCAGCATCTTCTCATAAGCTTCATGCATCTCGTCCAATTGCAAAATCGATTTGTACACATCCTTCTCCTTCTGCGCTAAATCGCGACGTTGTTTTTCTTTCTCCGCCAGGTGAGCTCGCCACAGGAAGCGGTCCACATCAGCAGGCCGAGGCAATAGCACTATTTCTTCAAGGGATTTGGAGAGTTCGGCCTCAATTATGGACAGCTTGGCTTTCGCCTTGTCAACTGACTCGTGGTCGGGACGGGGGCCGATGGTTTGGAGAACGGATCGGGTCTGGTAGACGTCGTGGATGGCGCGTCTCATGGAAGATATAAGTTTGGGATCACCCAAATGAGGCATCTGATCAACGATTACCGGGTTTTGCTTTTGGGCTCGATCCGAAGAAGAGGGATCGGGTTGTTCGATGTCGTACTCGGCGGTGGTTTTATTCCCGAACGTAGGAAGACGTTCCATCACGTAAGATAGAATGGGGAACGATTTCGGGTTCGGATCCATATTGCTTCTGTCCTGTGCGTTATTGATAGGGTTTCAAAATGAGATTGAGATTGAAATCAGTGTCTGTTCTGAAGAATATACATGAAAACGGTTCGAGTACCAAAATAGATAGTCAGAGAGTGGAGATTTCGACGAGGATGACGGAATAAGTAGTTTACACTATTACGCGCTGGCAACGTTAAAATCTCGTCAACCCAATCCCAGCCGTTGATATATCATCATCTGATCTTAAGATTCGCCTGGTGGTGCATTAAGTGTTTAATTATCAATATAATTATTAATTAATAATATTTATTTAGTCGCTTACTCAAACCTGACCACTGGATTCATTTTCTTGGTGTAAATATAATATTAATTGTCTATTATTCTTTAGTCGCTTAGGCAAAGAACTTGTTCTTTTATGGGTTAAACGGAACAGTAAAGGAAGTTCTTACATGGTAATAATTTGCTAAAAAGTAGGGATTTTTCAATTTTTAAGTTCACTTGCTGCACCAAAAAATTCAAGAAAGTGTTGTATTCAGGATGAATAAGTCATAATACAAGTCATTTAATACTGGAAATGAGTAAGAACCCGTTGACAGTTCTGAAATGAATTACAATTTAGGGGACAGAAAAAAGGAAAATCCTGGAACATAGTTTAAGAACACTATGCAGCAGTGTTTAAGTTTTCCAAACCAGAAAAGTAATGAATAAAAGGGATGGAAGTATTGGTCAAAGACAAGAATCCTGTTGAGTTGCAAAGAGGATCTCTCGCTCAACCAGCCCGATTATTTCCTTCAGACGATGTGTAAACTTCTCGGTTATGTTTCGAGCAATTCGTTGCTGGAATTTGGTGCTTTTCAACCATGTAATCCCAATGTAGACAGCAAATTTGCATGCATTATGAGCAAGGGTAGATTTCTCAATCTCATAACTAAAGCGGACCTGGATTTCAAAAGACAGACAATTGAATAAAATGTAAGACTAGACACAGGAACAAATTTGAAACAATGGAGGATAAATTTAAATATCAGAAGTATTCAATTCTACATACATGGAAGTGCTCATCAAATGGGACATTGTGTAAGGACATGACTTCGTTCACAATCCAACCTTCATCATTTGCAAGGGGAGACTTCTGTTGTGTGCAGGTTACTTCCCCTCCAAAGATTGAAACATGGCGGTTGAATCTGTAAGAGAGTTGCCTTTCAAAAACACCCTGCTTTAAGGGCTCCCATGAAGTAGTCACGTAATTAAGACAACCAGATTTTTCCATAATTTTATCCTCCAACTTTCCACCATTAAACATTTCCATTAGCGACTTTACCTGCACATTATTTAGCGACAATTACACTTGTATGTGCATTATTGTGTGCTATGTTATGAACACTTAGGTGGGGAGCGAAGTGACTGCTTACATTAATAGGAAGTTCAGTAGTGTAAACCTTGGACATTTTTGCATCTTCGAAGTTCAGAATTGATCCACCATCTTCAACCACAGACATTTCTCCTTGATCCTGCTGCCCATCACCAATTTGTTCATTCTGATCAGGGATCAGTGTTCTTGATCTCCACAAGGCCATAATTGTCCTGTTTTTACAGCATGGAGAACCTTCAACTTTCACAAATAAATATAATTTGGTAATCTGTAGACCATCCTTTATTACTATCATACGAGACTGATAAACTGAAGTATTTCATCACACTAATACCTGGTGGCTTCATCAAACGAAACAAATGACTGAAAATAAAATCTAAGCCGACCTTCTTCATCTTGGGATTTTGCACCATGCCTTGCATCAAGACCTCGTCCCTTTCGTAGAATTATGACCAGTGAAGGGCTGCCTATAGATGCCAGTGAGGGGGGAAGTACATGGATGTCATCAATATCCTCCCAGAGAAAGAAAAAATTGGTTTTATGTCCAAATAAATTTGCATAAAACCCAACAATCCTTGCAGATAGAAAGAGCCGACCCTGTTTCAAAAACAAATCTCAAATATAAGTTATAGATCTTCAGAAAATGATTAAATTGTTGTGGCCATTGCAACTAGTTACGATTTAAAACCCAGCACGACAGATGACTAATTCAGCCCCATCTGTTCACCACTTGACATTCTTTTGACATTAAATTAAGGTCAAATGTACTTGTGAAGCAACCATAAATAGCACCTGTAAAGGCATTTTTCTCTTCAGGTGACATGTAAAGTCATTGATTAGAAATTCTTCTGGAGGCAGTGCAAACAGTTTCTGGAAAGTGGAATTTCTGTGAGGTGACCGTAGATTCAACTGTAAAGCATCCAATACGGAGTTAGACGGACATTTCTATATGACAAAAAAAAAAAAGAGTAAATAGAAAACCTCGATGTTTAATGGAAATAGCTATATATTTACTAGAAATTATCAAGATGGCCATGGAAATTACTTTTCTGGACAAATGAGTTGGAGGACTACACAAGAATAGGATTATGTTTACCTTCTTTCCAACTTCCTTTCCCATCTTTGTTAGATATTCCTTAATTGTTTCAACTCCTTTGTTGTTGTCCAAAAAGATTCTCAAGTGTAACTTCGACTGTGAAGACTGAGCAAGCTTCCCCTCAAGGAAGATCCACATATCTGCCAGCTCTGTAGATGTGTGTTTTAAGAAATTGACCTCAGCATGCCCAAGTGAAGTGGCCTGGTCAAACGGACCATCAAAATCAAAAACTTCCACATCCAAAACCGATGGTGGTTCTTCCATAGCATCAAACTCGAGTATATCTGCATAATGTCTTCAAAATCGGCGAATAGATAGGATAATAGAAAACATACAATAACGCAAGGAAGTGAAGGACTTACCATTCCACTGAGGATCACAAGTTTGAAGTTTCACAGAGCTTGTTCTCGTCTTACCATTGCAGGTAAAAACCACATAGGGATCCGATAACCCTGTTGATTCGAAAGAGGCTAAATTAACACCTTCAATTAAAGCTACAGTAAGAACCCATCCGTCTCCTTGAGCTTTAACTCCATGATCACTCCCTGTTGAAATAGATGGGTAATATAAGTAAAACCTTGGACAGTTACAATAAGTGACACAAAGGGGGTGAGGGTGTTTGATTATGAGTTTAACAATAATATAAATCTGAGTCGCTACAATATTTTACCTTTTTTCAATCTAGCTTGTACAAAGTGTTTGACCATGTTATAAACACGCTCCAACTGAGTCACTAAAATACCACATAAGATAAGCTCCCCAAAACTATCTGGCAAATCAAGTCCATAAAATTCCAAACCTCGGGTTTTGGTGGGTTCACAGAGTAGAATATGCACTAGGACACATATAACCATAAAAGTGGTAGAAACTACGGTGAAATTCCAAAAGTACTTGGATGCCAATTCCCAATCCGACTGGTGTTCTCTTTGCAAAGTTGCCAACACATGATTTTTGTCAAATAAGTCCTTAGAATCTAAAATCTTAAGATTCTGGGCTAGCATACTGGCAAACTGGTCAAAACTGTCCTTGAGCCCTTGCCTAACTCCCCCTTCAATTATACTTCTCATCATTGTGTTTTGGTGGAAGTCAATGCCCCAAGATATTATGAGACGGCATGAATCTTCTCCTGAAGATAGCTCTGGTACAGGGATTATTTTGTATAACAACTCTACGTTGAATGTATTTCCATATGGAACTTCCGGTGTGCTTACAGTTATCAAGATGGTAAATTCCTGTCCATTAGCTCTAATATAGGTTTGCTGCTCCGTGGCCTCTACAGCCTTTACTAACTTCGTTGCAGCTCTCATGTAGGAAACCACTCTTGTTAAACGGGACATGTCTCCTGATTTCCAATCCCAAGGCCCCTCTTGTACATCTGTTGTTCCCTGAAGTTCAGCCAGGTCTTTCCCGAATTGAGAATCTGGTGCAAAAAGATATGTATTAAGATCATATGAGGACACTACATATACTTGATCAAGAAGAACGCCTCCCTGGAGGTTTTCAGGCATTTCTTGTTCATTGTCTCTTGACTGCATCATCTCCATTGCTTCTTCAAAGCTATGACTAGAGGGATGTTCCTCCACACAATCCTCATAAGCAGATGAAGTACTAGATAACTCCGAAGAATCTCCATTTCTTGAACCTTGGTCATTCTTTTTAAAAATCTTCTCTATACGGCTTGCAATACCCTTCATTAAGTGTTTCCCTTCTGTTATATTTAAGCATGGAACTTTCGAGCAAAACACCTCATGAGATAACACACATTGACCCTCGAATTCTGTGGAGTCCTCGGAGCTGACATTTGGATGTGGATAACAGAGGTGGTTGGAGGAAACAACGTGGCCCTTGCCTCGCAGAGATATTGTGAGAAGAATTTTGCCTGCTTGCATTGGCAGAAGATCTTGTAAACTATTGATAATTAGACAAGCAAGCACTATCTCAAATTAGATCAATGACAGAGATCCATGGTAAGCAGCTCAAATTAGATGACCTATGAAAATTTGAATCTAATTATGAAGTTAAGCATGGCAACTGAATTCACAAATTGATGATGTAATGTAAACCCAACTCCCGTTTCCAAACAAATTAGAAATGAAATAATTTATCAAATCTTATGTACTCCCTTGTTTTAAGACTGTCACAGAAATCAGCCAGATTACAAGAGTTCACCAGCCAAAATCCATCTCATATTTCTGTGTCCTTGCTTTATATAGACCAAATTCATGCACGGGAATGAGAAACGTTCACCCTACATTAAATTTAGATCACCCTTTGTTCTACCAATTTAAAATTTCTTCCAAAATCTCATGTAAACAAGAACGAATCATTCTTCATTCAAGGGATGTTGAAATGCCACTTCTACAGTACCAGCCAGTTTACTCATACTTTTTAAGTATACTATAACATCTAAACAATTTCTGGCAAGTGAACACAGATTTTCTTAGTGTTCATGGCAATTTATTTGCGGTAATAACATGAACTATGTCATGCCATAATATGAGAAAACTAATTCAAAATTTCTCAAAACTACAAAATTTAGTATCACTGATGTATCTCGGAGTTCTATTTGCACTTTCTATTTATTGAATCCATCAAAGCTTTACAGCAAAAACATTACAATTTTCGATGCCTAGAACCGGGACAAACACGGCAACATAAAGCGACTAATAAAACGATAAAATATAAGCAGAGATGGAGATAGACACTAACCGCAATCGTTATTGGTAAACTTGCCAGTCTTGGGCTTTTCAAGAGAAAACCAAGTTGGTGGCAACATCCGATTATCTTCTGCAGCAACCGACGAAACCGGAACCCGAATCCGACTCATCAAGTCCCCAGAACTATTGAAAAAACCAGAGTCATCATCATGGTGAAACACAGACAAAACCACCTCTTCATCATCAATATTATGCACCCTGAACACAAACTCTTCATTCCAAACTGGGTTCGCGTTATTCCTCAAAATCCTAGTCTTAGACTTGTGCTTGCCAACCTGAACTTTCACGTACGAATCTTCAGCAAGCAAGTCTTTTGCTTGGAACACATACACGTACAACCTCATGATTACTAATCAAACTTAAGTACCACTAGTTGTGAACAAGAAAACGAAAGTGGGTTTGAAAGACCAATTGGTATCTAATTTTATAAGTTCATCAAAAGCAAAAGACAAAGACTGGTGTCCTTGTTGGTTTTCGAAGGAGAGGGATAAGAGTGAGGACGAAGCCATTATGAAAACGTGGATAGGAGTTAAAAAGGACACGAGTTGAGTTGAATACAATAGATGTAGAGAGAAAATAACATAGAAACCTGTAGAGTTGGCAAAAGGGAAACTAGGATTGGTGGGTTTGGCATTGGCATGCGTTACAAGTAATGTCATTTTGAGAAGTGCTTCCATTTCAAACGGTTATCACCTTCTCCGCTTTATTGGCTTTCGCTTGTTGGTTACTTTTGTATTCTTCTGCGTTTATATGATTTCAGCGATTTACTAGTCGTTGCTTATTCCGTTATTCGAGGCTTTTCATGACCAGAGGGAGAGATGAGGATGGGGTACTTGGAGTTGGGGACTAGACTGGAGTGGTCTTTGATAAGTGCATTACGTGGGAAATAAAAACTAATATTTGACCAATTCTTAAAATTATTCGGAATGAAGCCAACCCCCAAATTCGCCATCTCAGTCAGTCTGAACCCGCTCCCGGGGCAGTCTAGCGTTATCCAAGCTGCCTAACAGACCCTATAGCGATGGACTCAACAAAAGACTAGACTGGCTGATTACGAGGAACGCGGAGTGAGATAGCGAGTAGCAATTGAGAGAGAGATGTTACAGTTTCCAGCGTTCATGAGGCAGTACCCTTGGTCAACAAGGACGATTCCGACGTCGTTTTTGCTTCCATCTCAGTGGCCCCAGCCCCAGAGTGAAGAATTCCTCCTCGCCATGGAAGAGTCCGAATTCGAAGAGAAGGTAGGTATTTGTTTTCGCAACTAAATTCAATTTCACTGTGGTCTTTAATCATACATTTTGGTGTGTTTCGTCAAGTTCGTGTTCGATTAATGAATTAATTCATAACATCCAATTATTCATGGTTTCAAAATATTTGATTAAGCTTATTCATTTAAATATTGGATTGATTGTGTTTTTGACGATCATTTGCTATGGAATGAAAATGTGCTTGTGAGGCCAAAGGCGAATCTTTAGCTTATTATTTAACCACCTGTTGGCAGTTCTCTTGGTTTTCCTCCAAGAAGCGTATCCATTTTTTTAAAACCTACAAGCTCGGAGGCTATTACTTGGTAATTAAAGATGTAATCAGCAATTTTAATTTATCTGGAGTTCTGATCTAGTGAATGTGTGCCTTTGTCTTGAATTGGTGTAGGGAATTGCAGATAAAAATATAAAAATGTTCCAATATTGCTTCTGTAGACTAGAGATTTGATTTCATGAGTGATAATGATCATTGCTGTAGACTAAAAGGTTTGATGTGCAATAGATCATGATGAATGTACAAGTAAGCTTATCGAGATGAATGTATCAGTAAAGCAGTATGAATGAAGTTATTGTGGCGATAGATTGAACATGAAGTCAGTTTGTACTTACAAATGCTGTCAGAAGAGGAAGTAGAAAGTACTGTCCTGCAAATCAAACATCTGGAGATTAAAATTAAAATTGCTACAAATGGATGCTTAATAAAGAGCTAGTGATGGTAATGAGTGCCGAGTACAAGCTGAACTGTGTTTCACATGTCTGTATTTTCAAGGGCTTAACTATCTCAGATTCATGGATAGAAGAGCAGTTTAATACAAAGTTCTCATGCTTTGATATGTAATATCCTACGTAAATTCTCTCAAGAAATGTTTAGGGTTGAAAAGAAAATTATTAGAGTTTTCAATATTGGAACTTGAATGTTGTGATAAATCAGCAGATCAAGACATGATTTTGGATTCCTTGAGGGATTTCCATGGCCACGGGTTTAGCAGTTTTTGGGTGGTTTTTCCTCCAAAAACCAAATCGTAAAGTGGGGGAAAAAAACTATCAATGATTACTCCTGGCTTTTTCAGACAGGGATGTTTTCTATATTGATCCGTGGTCATTAGGGTCTAGAAGTTTCTCTGATTTTGGTCATTCTATAATTTTCTTTCTACATATCAAAGTCAACTACATAGGTAAAAAACGAAAATTGAAAGTTTTACATATTAGGAACGCTAACAAAAACTTTTTCCTTTTCCCTAATCACTATGTGATGCTGTTCTATGTTCATGCAACTGATTCTTTTCCTTTTCATTATTTAATAATTTACTTTGTTAACATTGGTATGATAAATTTTGCAGTGTAATGAAATCAGAAAAACTAATAGCAACCTCATTGTAATTGGGAAGACTGCTGTTGACAATGATAAAGAAGACTTCGATAATGATGCAGATGATGATGATGCTGATCATGGAGATGAGTCTGAGGGTGAAGAATTTGAACAGGAAACCGCTTGAATATGCTTTCACAATTTCTTTCTTTTCTTTGCTTCGGAATACCTTGGTTAGTTGATTAAGCTGTGTACCGGGTTACCTGCCTATGCTAATATAACTAACATGGAGCTTTTGTATAAAGCTTTTATATCATCCACCTTGTTTCATGCTTTAGCTGATATATGCCTTATGGGTATTTTATTTAATATGACTAACATTTTAGAAATAATGCAGAGCATATGGCCATAAATTAGAAGATCTCCTCTTTTCTCTCTGGATGTAAACAGAAAAAGAACAGTAGATGTTGTAGAGCCTTTTGGAACTTTGTCACTGGTTAATTTTGGAACCACTTAGTCTCTTCTCAGGCACCATTACACGAAAACAGGATGTCAGAAATTTCTTTTTTGATGCATTCACAATTTCTAATGCGTTAAGGGTAAGGAGTGGTGAATGTCCAAATTCTTCACCCATATTATGGGTGGCAGAGCACCCATTCTCTTCACTGGAAAGTTTAGTATATATGACAGTTTTTTCGTTTTCAATTCAACAATTTGCCGTTAGTTGATGTGGGAATTTCAATTTTCCTATGAAGACTTGTATGCAATAATGGATGGCTTATTATGCAATTTTAGGATTCTCCATGATCGTAATTGTTGTGGTTCTTTGAAAGCACAGTAGCTAACTGTATAGTAAGTGTTCCCTTGTATCTGACAATTAATGTTTATCCATCAATCACTCACTCATTTGATAGCAAGTGATTCTATTTCATAGAGGCAGGAAGGTGTGTATGAATGTGTGTATTTTATAGCAGAGGAAGTGCTTGTGCTTCCCTTCTTTTTGGTTGATAAAAGTAAGATTTCAAGCTGCCCCAAAGGGCATCTCAGATTTTCCACTTCAACATGGGCTGTGCTTTTGAGTATTAATCTATTCTTATAAACCGTGTTTATTGCGATGCTGACCTCCTTGCTTCCTAAAGATTCCCATGTTGTTGTGAATAAAGCCACCAGCCCAACTTGCCAAACTTAAAGCCAATGTTGATGCTCGTAATATTTTTATTTTTTCTTTTTAATTTCGTTTGTTTACATAAGATTCTTTCCTCGTTTTAAGTATGTGCTTAGGTATTTTGTTTACTCAAAATTTTAATAATCAAGCAGTCTTAGCCGGTCATTTTCAGCCAAGTTTGACTCCCAGGATTGAAAAGTTCAAATTCAAAGCATGTGTTCTCCCCGCAACTGCGTAACGAGTCCACACCCCCAATACACAGCATTAACTCTCCTTCCTTGTTGACCTGCATATCAGAAAAGGAAAAACTGATCAATGAAAATCAACCAGACCTTTTGAGCAGCCAATAAAAGATCTACACACTCTTTAACAGTCATCTTACGTGTTAGCAAGCAACTGGACCAACTGGACCTGAAACCTATACGTGTCGAGCAACCCGGAAATTTTTTTATTGACTCAACAAGATTATTTACCGCAACGGCGTACCAACAACGACGACGTGGCGTGGAATGGGAATGGGAAAACCAAACAGAATTTTGTCCGTATTAGTCGACATTTGGGCCAAACACACAGAGGTTAACCAAGAAATAAGTCGCACAAAATGCATATATGCCGTATTGATTCCAGAAAAAAAAAAAAAAAAACTGTTCTCAAATTTACAATCCTAAAATTCCGAACACATAACGACAGATTCTGATAATTGTCTTAAGTTGTTTCTTCTCCCTTTTGTATTAATGGTTGTGATTATCTACTGTGTTGTTTGTTCATCACTCCTAGTATAAAGTTCTGTAAACTCAGGGGATATTAGTTTCAATGCCAGTAATTCTTCTGAGGACCACAATACAAGGACTTAGGGTTTCCTTGCATATGGCGGGGATAGTAGCAGACTTTGCCGGAGATAGGGTATCCATAAGTCGGCGAAGAAGGACGAGAATTGGAGATACGGTCAGCGTGTTTGGTTGAGGAGACAGGATATCCAAACGCCGGAGGCGAAGAAGGACGAGAATGAGAGCGATGATCAACTGCTGAGAACGGTTGTTTGCTTGCGTGAAAATCCATACTCGGAGGAGGCGATACTTGTTTGAGCGATGCTGGAGGCGTTAAAATTGCTCTGATCTTCGAATTAGACGCGGCCCGATCATATTCTTCAAGGAGATTAGCCAAATCATCATCGGACTTGATCGAAATTAGGGTTTCCAAATCTCCGTTTGGCAACTGACATCTCAACGTCACGGAAAATCCACAGAATTCTCCTAGTTTCACCATAAGCTCTGTAACAAATAAACAACGATTTAGAATTAACTCATCTAAATAAATAATAAAATAATTTTGAACAAAAGAAAATGAAATTAAAAATGTAAAAAAAAAAAATCAACCAACCTGCAAAAGATAAAGAACGATCAACGGAGAAGACTCTGGTGAGACCGCCGACGTAACGGAGCTTGCCGTCAGTTGTACGAGGAAGAATCTTGCCACCATAACTACAGAGAAACTTCAAAGCTTCAGAGTTATTCTTCGCTTCAGTCTCTCTAACCATGTTTGCTTGTGTCTGTTTCGGAAGCGTAAAACAACGTTTGGAATTCGAGTCGTGAAAGAGAGAGTGGTAGAAGAAGGAGTTGTTTGCTTGAGGCTTGAAACCTATAGGTAGTAGATCTGGCGAGCATTTATAGGAGAGAAAGGAGGGAGGCTGACGTAAATAAGGGACCCACACGCTATGGGATGGAGGAGGTTGATCACCGTTGGAAACAGAAAACAGAAATCCTTTGCGGTTTCCGTTCAATATTCGGATATTCTTAATTTTTTTGGTTGCAAGTTCCAAGGTAAGACTTAAGGGTTAAGAGTGGGGTCCAGATTGGGCAATCAAGTGGGGGGCTTCGCCTTTCCTCTTACTCTTGGTTGGTCCAATAACACCAATTCCTTTATTAAAAATTAGGGAAGTATACTGGGTATTTTACCAAAATGGCCAAATTTTTAGATTTAATTACCTTTATAGCTTGAGTTCCAAATTTCATATATTTAAAATAAACATTTTAATATTTTAGTAAAATTATTTTTAATTAACGAGTTGATAAACAAATGAATTAATTCATCAACTTAGTTAAGATAGTTTTATTTAAATTATAAATTTTTAATTTTTAATATAATAAAATTTTAAATCAAAATATAAATGACATAAAAATTTGATTATTTTCGTAAATAAAAAAAAAAAACCCTCAAATATTGGAAATGTAAAAAGGATGACATTATTTGAAGGAGGCATAAATCCCTGTCCCTGCCAAAGATTCTCTTAGCATTTTAAAGACTTATGCCCAACCCAACAGGGTTCAATTTAAATTGTTAGGTGGACTCGTGTGTATGGTTCAATGTTATTTCTTTTTTGGTGTAGTATGTATATTCCAAACTGGAAGCATCTTTTCTCTCCTCGACTATTCCTTTGAAATGCGTGTGTCCAAATTCATGTATTGTATCAATTAGAAAGACAGGTTCCCTTAGTCTTGAAAAAGCCGTCCCCAATTAGAACACTTGCTCAAAACGTAAATGGGGAATTGCATTGTTGAGTCGGCATTTGGCTATGGGCTAATCCCGTATCATTTAAGCAAATGTGAATAACTGGCTATGTTACTATTATCAATCAATCTTTCACCATCAATAACAGAATAAAATTAATCGTCAGATCGATTAAGATTTGGGATTTTTTTAGAACTAAATTGATGGATCAAAATTCCTTATCTAGATCTTATTAGTCTGTTACTTTTGCAATGGTTACGTGTTTACGTTGATTTCTCGACGATCTAGTTTTAAGATTGTAAGTTTTTTTAGATTTTTGATATTTCGAGTTTTCTTTATCGTTTCATTTCCTATGTCTTCGAATTTCGAAAGACATAATAATCTTTAAAATAAATCAATTATTTTAACGAGACGATTATTTCGCATTTACGGATAGTTACTTCATAATCGTGGATAGTTTTTTTCGTACGAATTGGCGTTACTTAACAGTTATTCTATACTTGTGTGTGTAGTTACTTCATATTCACAAGTAGTTACTAGTTATAACGGTTAAACGATAATACTTGTCCTCGTGAAGGAATAAGAGATTCAAAGTAGGCTTCCAGTCCTCGAATTATTTAAGAATCAGAATAATTTAAGTGGTCGGGCTATTGGTAATATCATGTGTGTGTGTGTGTGTGTGTATAGATATATCATCCTCGTTCATACATTAGCCGACATTATAAGGAGGGTTTGCCTGGAATATTAAAAAAACAGCGGGGGCAATTTCATTGCCGGGCGGCAACCATGGCCATCGATTTTCTGTTTCTGTTATCTTTATCGGTTGCTGGAACGCTAAAGTCTATCGTATGAAAAACAAAACATGCAACTGTTCCCAATGTTACAGAACAGATGGCGGGTTATGCAGTGATATATCTTGGCATTGGAGATAGAATATGTTGGATTGCTGTATGAATACGTGGAGGCATATGCAGCAATCGCAGACACGTGGAAGGAGTTTGTGGCATTAGTTGTACTGTAGTTTAAGTTAAGATAGTTCTAAAATCAGTCACCTAGAGATGCGGAGCTAAAATCACCCTTATCCACTGGCTTGTAATTTTATTGTGGTGGTCTAAGATGAATTATGTCAGATTGCTCTAAGTTGTGTCGTTTTGTATGCAGAAAATGACAGAGGCAGGCAAGGGCAGCGCAGATTCCATATATATGGTGAAAGGAGGAGACGATAATGGAGGGGCACATGGCTGTGTTGCTTGTGAAAATAACATAATATCCTAACGAATGAGAGACGATGGATAAGATTGTCGTTCTCAGTTTGAATACTTCTTAAGACGGTAGAGAATGACTGGTCGTATATAATTGCAAACTTGGGCTGTTGATCAGGCCCAAATCGATTTAGTGCGGGCTTGGGTGTCTGCCCAAAAGGCAAAAAGAAACTGGAGATGCGGGGGATCGAACCCCGTGCCTCTCGCATGCAAAGCGAGCGCTCTACCATTTGAGCTACATCCCCTGTTGGCTTACTTTAATTTTCTTTAAACTAACAACTAACTTCAAAGTTATGTCGTTTTGTATCCATGGCATTGCGTAGAATGCGGGGTCTTATAGTGTTGACCCAAAAGCCATTGACTTGATTAAATTTGTATGTATTGACACAATATCTACCCCTAAAGAATAGTCAATTGTAGTGTCAAATCACTTTCACTTTTTTAGAGGTCCAAATAATCACATTAAGTATATAAATAGATTGAACCAACTGCCGTATTTGAGCCGGCAGTCTGTACAATCCTGACAAACACAAGCTGTCCTAGCATTATCAATTCATGCACCTAATTGTCTTTGCCAAGTCACGGTTTCAATTTCATATCCATTTAACGAACTTCTCTACCTCTTCTCCGCCGCCCACCAAAATCTATACAGATGAAACGCATCGGATTTGTGTTCCTCATCATCAGCATCTCTATTTTTAACTGTTTAGCTATGGACTTCCTTTACAATTCGTTTGGTACCATCACCAATGGTACCGACCTCAACCTCATCAACGACGCCCGTGTTGAATCGTCCGTGGTCAGGCTCACCAATGACTCGAATCAGGTCTCTTTAGGGAGAGCTTATTACCCGACAAAACTGACCATGAAATCCAGCGCAAACTCTACAAATATTTCTTCTTTTTCAACTTCATTTGTCTTCTCGGTCTTGCCGGAGATCGCTTCAACTCCAGGTTTTGGTCTTTGTTTTGTACTCACGAACATCACATCTCCACCTGGTGCACTTGCTAGTCAATATTTTGGTCTTTTCACAGACGCAAATGTTCCTACTATAGCTTCACTCTTGGCAGTTGAATTCGATACGGGACGAAACACAGAATTTAATGACCCAAATGATAATCACATCGGTATTGATCTGAACAATATTGAATCTGCCAAGACTGAACCAGCTGGGTACTATAATTCTTCAAGTAACGAGTCTTTTGTGCCGGTTAGTATGAAGAATGGGCAGAATATTCATGCTTGGATTGATTTTGATGGCAGCAATTTTGAGATCAATGTTTCAATAGCACCTATTGGCGTGCCTAAGCCGTCCAGGCCTACGCTTAATTTTAAAGATCCGGCGATTGCTAATTATGTTTCTAACGAGATGTATGTTGGGTTTTCTGCGTCCAAGACTGATTGGGTTGAGGCACAAAGAGTTCTTGCTTGGAGTTTGAGTGACACTGGGGTTGCTAGAGAGATTAACACTACTAATCTTCCAACTTTCTTGCCACCATCTTCGTCTTCAATATCATATGGAGCCATAGCTGTGGTTGTAATTGGTTGTGTTGTTTTTGTGATAATTTGTTGTGCATCTATAGCTTACTGGTTTTGGCGAAAGAACAAGTTAAAACAGCAAGAAGAGGATGAGATTGAAGACTGGGAACTCGAGTACTGGCCTCATAGATTCTCTTATGAAGAACTAAGCAAAGCTACTAACGGATTCTCTAAAGATGAACTTCTTGGTTCTGGTGGATTTGGAAGAGTATACAAAGGAACTCTCCCTAACAACGCAGAAATAGCCGTAAAATGCGTGAACCACGACTCCAAACAAGGTCTAAAAGAGTTCATGGCAGAGATCTCCAGCATGGGCAGGCTCCAACACAAAAACCTTGTCCAAATGCGAGGCTGGTGCAGAAAAGGAAACGAATTGATGCTCGTTTATGATTATATGCCCAATGGCAGCCTCAACAACTGGATTTTCGACAAACCCAAGAAACTCTTAGGCTGGAAACAACGCCGCCAAATCCTAGCCGACGTGAGCGAAGGACTGAACTATCTTCACCATGGGTGGGACCAAGTAGTACTTCACAGAGACATCAAGTCCGGTAACATTTTACTAGACTCCGAAATGAGAGGTCGACTCGGAGATTTCGGGCTCGCAAAACTATACCAACAAGGTGAAGTACCTAATACGACCAGAGTAGTGGGCACGTTGGGGTACTTAGCACCTGAGCTGGCAACAATGTCTTCTCCCACGTCAGCAAGTGATGTGTATAGTTTCGGGGTGGTGATTTTAGAGGTGGCATGTGGGAGAAGGCCAATAGATATGTCTTCACAGAACGAAGACGAGGCCGTGCTTATTGATTGGGTGAGAGAAATCTACGGTCAGGGGAAGATTTGTGAGGCTGCGGATGGGAGAATTAGAGAAGAGTTTGAGGTGGAAGAGATGGACTTGATTTTGAAGCTTGGGTTGGTTTGTTGTCACCCTGATCCAACAAGAAGGCCTAGCATGAAGGAGGTGGTGGCCGTTTTAGTTAGTGAGGAGGCGGCAGCCACGCCTAAGGAGTTGCTGGGTGAGTTGGCACGTGGCGGTGATGACGGTGATTACAATGGTGGCAGTGTTGATGGTGTTAGTGGTTCTGGTGGTGGCGGTGGAGATTTTAGGGAGGAGGCACCACTTCAAGCATAACTCACTGCCGTCATTTTGATTAAAATTTGTAAACAATGCATTAATCATTCTTATTAACTTTTGTTTGTAATACGCAATTATGCTAGTTAAGATTTGTAAATTGTTAATTGGGCCTCCCTTAAGCCCAAAATTTGAGACAACACAGATATCTGTGGTTCATTCCCACCTAGATTCTTTGTGATGGATAATAAGGTCTATACAAGAAGTATATGTAGGTTTATTTTTGTTTGAATATAAATAAAATTTTGATAAATTTTATTTTACATATAGCAAATCTAAAATGAGATCCACAGTCATATGCTGATTTGATATGAGATCATCTACTGACATAATTTAAGATCGAATGTCATCTATTGACTTGATTTGAGGTTAAATGTCATCTGCTCTGCTGATATGATCTGAGATTATTTGCTGATATAATTTGAGGTCGAATGTCATTTGCTGATATGATCTAAGGTCAAAGATCATCTACTGAGTCGATTTAAAGTGAAATTGCTATAAATAAATAAAATAAAATATTTTTTATCAGAGATTTAAAAATTTTATAGCAATTGCAATTCTTTAAAACAATAATTTAAATATCAAAATGTACATATTAATAGTTGTCATGTTTCTATAAATTATATCTAATTCAATAACTTCTTCTTTCTTAAAATTGAAACTAACGAACACAATATAATATTCCACATTCGGATCCAATTAAATCTCTGTGAATTTTTATTGTTGCTTAGTAATAAATTATTTAAGACTTGTTATATCTTGGAAGTGATTTGCCTTAGAATCCCATAAGCAATTTCAACAAAGAGAGGGTAAATAGTATTTTAAGAAAAGCGTATACATATGTGTTTCGAGTCTCCGTTTTATAGAT
>JAXCLQ010000011.1:3755626-3772648 GCA_035584115.1 Cedrela odorata | reverse complement strand
CTTATCACTGTATGATTCATTGTTTTAAACATTCAACATAACAGATCCATGTATTGACATTCTTTCACTTGCAATATTCGATGAAACCACTCACTGAGATTAGCAGGTTGATCTAACAGATAATCACGAGAATATCATCACCAACATCAACATCAATATCAAAATGAGAAATTGCATTCCAAAGAGATGAATATCTCAACTACAAATTTCAACGAATCAAAATATGCACAAAACAAAATGGCATTACCAAAATTGGAAACCGTAGTTTACTTTAATTTACAGTTGAAAGCCTTTCAGTATTATTATAATCAGAGCAAAAAACATTTACTTACCAGGTACCTCTACAGATTTAATGTTATGCAGAAAGCTACATTCCCTGGAATTAGTCTAAAAATAAATAAAAATAAAATCTTTTGGAGATTCATCTCTGTAAGCTGCACAACTATTAATACGCTGACAAAATTATAAGCAAATATATAGACAGCAACAAAAAACCATCTCTTACATCTTCACTGAGTGTATACATCCCGCGAAAAGAATGCTCAAGATATCGGCGGACCATCATGAAGTCAAAGCTGCTGATCAAGGCAAGGGTCCTTGGGAGTACTCCCAGCTCCTAAAATTCCCGAAACATTTTCTGTAACACCTGAAACATAAGACTTCAACCAGGAGGTGCTTCGTGTCAACCATCCAGTCTGTGCCGGTTCCTCTACTCCCAACACGGATCTCCGCTCTACCTCCACCAGTATGTTGAGCCACCTCTTGGCCATAAAAATTTTGACAGCTTCAACCCCCTCCTTCACAACCTCCACTGGTGGAATAACAAGAGGATTTTCTTCCAGGTTGAGTTTAATCAAATTGTCAAGCCGGCCAAATGTATCAGGAAGTGCATGAATCTGGTTGTTACTGAGATCAAGTTCCTTAAGGTTTGTCAAATCACCAAATGTTTCTGGAAGTACTGTCAGGTCAGTAAAATTACTGCTTAGATTGAGGATCTCAAGATTTGTTAATTTCCCAATTGTTAGTGGAAGGCCATGGAGCTCATTGAAGTGAACATCCAGATGGCGCAAAGACCTCATGTCACCAATTGAAGTGGGAAGGAAACGAATCTTGTTCAAAGAAACTGCAAGCCTCTGAAGATTCTCTAATTCACATCCAATATTGGTTGGCAAATACGTTAGGCGGTTGAAGCTTGCATCCACCTCCACCAATAACCTGAATCATTCCAAACACAGAACTAAAATTCTGAAATGAATACCTTAAAACAAAACATAAAATGTAATGTCTAATAGAATCACCTGCATTGACAGATAGAATCAGGTAAGACGCTTAGTTTGTTTCCCGAGACATCCAGGATTTTCAAATTTTGCAACAACCCAATTGAGTCTGGTAGCAACTCTAGAAGATTTGAAGACAGATTAAGTTCCTCCAGATTCTCTAACCCAGCAATTGAGTCAGGAATGACCTGTTTCCCTCACATAGGTTCTCAGATATAAGAGAATTATACAAAAAGGCAATACTGTAAAAACATAACAGTTCTACACACTATAACAAGTTCAATTTCAATTACATCATCAAAGCTGAGACATGTCTCTGCCTTCAGACAAAAAGATGATTGTCATCTATCAACAGTTTACAGAACAAATTTCTCTAGATGCTTTGGGTGTCATAATGCGTATATAAATTATATAACCTTAGTTTCAAGGAGATACAATAATACAGATTACATGCAGGGAAAGAGAATACCGTTACTTTAGTCACTAAATCAAATAAAGACTAAATATTTTCAATAATATAATCCAGTAATAAATGTGAGACAAAAGTCTGAAGTCAAACAGCATGTGTTCAGTGATTTTCACTTTGTAACAAGAAAAGCAAACAAAATACAAATAAAACCTAACTAGATCCATTTTAGCTTGTACATTGCACTATGTCATGCACATTATTGTTGGCACAAATTCAATTATCAAAAACCAGTAACCCATGGCCAGCAGTATGGTTATAAGGTGAAGGGTTACAGGGGTATCATAACCACAATATACAAATGAACAACAAGTACTAACCACATCCATAGTATGAGCAACATCTAAGTGATTGGTAAACACTAACTTTTACTTAGAATCTAATTTTAAGCTTTCACTCCCACTTATATTTGCCATTAAGTGATTCCATCCCACAACACACACCTAAATCCCAAAAAGAATATCACCCAGGCAGCATCCTCAAATAGAAAAATGTTGTTACATTACAGCTTGACTATCTAACTGAGCAAATATGATAAAATAAAACATGCTATCACCATGAAATTTTCAACGTTTATCATCCACACTGTCCTAAACACATTTCATAAACACGTGTATCATTTGTGCAAATTGAAAAATAACATGATGAAAAAGTAAATTAACCTCAAGCTCATTACTAGACAAATTCATCACTTTCAACCCGGCAATCTTCCCAAAAGCCTCTGGCAAGAAACGCAAGCGCCTGCAAGACAAATCCACTCTCTCCAAACTCTTTCCAGAAGCTTCTTGAAGCAAGCCCACAACCTCTTCATTCACTTGTTCACTCGCCGGCTGCATTTCACTCTCCTCACCATTCTCCGCTCTCTCATAAATCTTGACCAAACGATCTTCGGCATCCTTCAGCATCTTCTCATAAGCTTCATGCATGTCGTCCAATTGCAAAATCGTTTTGTACACGTTCTTCTCCTTCCCCGCTACATCGCGGCGTTGTTTTTCTTTCTCCGCCAGGTGAGCTCGCCACTGGAAGCGGTCCACATCATCAGGGCGGGGCAATAGCACAATATCTTCGAGGGATTTAGAGAGTTCTGCCTCAATTATGGAGAGCTTGGCTTTGGCCTTGTCAACAGACTCGTGGTCGGGACGGGGGCCGAGAGTTTGGAGTACGGATCGGGTCTGGTAGACGTCGTGGATGGCGCCTCTCATGGAAGAGATAAGTTTGGGGTCGCTCAAATGAGGCATCTGATCAACGATTACCGGGGTTTGCTTTTGAGCTTGACCCGAAGAAGATGCATCCGGTTGTTCGATGTCGTACTCGGTGGTGGTTTTATTCCCGAATGTAGGAAGACGATCCATCACATAGGACAGAATGGGGAACGATTTCGGGTTCGGGTCCATGTTGCTTCTGTTCCGTGCCTTATTGCTAGGGTTTCAGAATGATATTGAGACTGAGAGAAAGGTAATGAAATTGAAATCAATATTTGTTCTGAAGATTCATGAATACGGTTTGCGTACTAGAACAATTTGAGCGAATGGAGATTTCAACGAGGATAACGGGATAAGTAGTTATAACATTCCGCGCGGGAGCCGTTAAATTCTCGTCAACACAATCCCAACCGTTAATATATCATCATATGATCTTAGGCTTCGCGTGGTAGTGGGTTAGATGTTAGTACGTAATTCAGTGTTACTAGGCAATGGACTTCTTCAAATGGATTAACTGTAGCCGGAATTACATCGTTGATATCTTTGAATTTCAATGTTTACTTCATGCACCAGACAATGAAGATCATTCAAGATCAATACGTATTGCAAGTCATTTCTAGATTGAACATGTTCAACACCATTGTTAGGGGTTTTTGACATTTTCTGAAAATATATTTTTATTTATTGCACGTCTGCTATAAAATTAGATTTATTATTATTCATCATTAATTTAATTTTTATATAAAATAATTTTAATTTTACTAGTTATTCGGACGAAATTAAACTTCATGTATAATTGAAAATTTTGTGTAACAATTCTATAAATTAAAAGAAAAAAATTATTGTTGGAAAGTAAAAAATTTTAATTTCCGTAGAAAGTGTTTTTATAATTATAGGTGTTCAACATTAGTTTTTGTTTTTTTTAAAACCGAAACATACTTTATTTAATAGGATACTCTTTTTTTTTTTATTTTAATTCAGTTTCGGTTCTAAAATAGGATATATATTTTATCAATTATATCAATTTTTTTAATTTTTAATTCTATAAAAATATTTAAAAAATAAAATCAATTAAAGTAAATTATAAAATTGTTGTATACATAACGAAAATTTTAGTGAATAAAAGAAAAGATAAATAAATTATTAAAGATAATTGATATATAATAAATTATTAAAAAAATATTGTATTATTACTCGAATTAAAATTATACATTATTAAAAAGAGAAATTTAATTTTTTTTATAATAGTACAATAATATATCTAATAATATTATACTATGTATATATTTATTATAATTGTTAATTTTTTTTGACAATTTTAAAATAAATATATACATATCACGATTTTATTAAATTATTATACAAATAACATGATAAATTAAGTTAAATAAATTAAGTTAAATAAAGTATTATAAACACATTGTTTTTTTTTTATGTAACTCAACGTACTCTTTTTAATAAATTATGTAACTTTATATATATAGTTTAATAATTAAGAATTTGTATTTGAATATAAGGTGATGTTTAATTAATTTAACTTGAATTTTTTTTATTTTTAAATTAAACTAGTTATTCGATTCGGTTTCAGTTTCACAATTTTTATAACCGAAACCTACCTAAAAGAATCAATTCTGATTCAAAATCTATTTTTTCAGTTCGATTCTTAACGATTCCGGATCAAATTAGAATCATTGAAAACCCATATTTTTATTATTTAAAAGAAAAATTTGTATTTATTAAAAAGAGTTCAACGACATTTAATAAGGTATCTAGGTATCTTGGTGAATTAAGAGGATCTTGTTGAATAAAAAATTTAATACAACAAAAATAATAATAATAGATAATTTTTATTTTGTTTGAATTTTATAATCATTTATTTTTTAGTACTTGTTTTCTCTGAAAATACCTCATAAATATAGAATTAAAAAATTCGAATTACATTAAAATTAATTATTTTCTTTATATTTAGTTAATGTATGATTTATTAATTTAATTAATTAAACTCGGTAAAAACTTGTTAAAATACGAATGTTTCAAAAATTGCTTGCAAGTTTTCCACATTAGAAGAGTAATGAATAGAAGGGATGGAAGTATTTGTCAAATACAAGTATCCTGTTGAGTTGCAAAGAGAATCTCTCGCTCGACCAGCCCGAAAATTTCCTTCAGACGATGGGTAAACTTCTCAGTTATGTTTTGAGTAATTCGTTGCTGGAATTTGCTGCTTTTCAACCATGTAATCCCAATGTAAACAGTACACTTGCATGCATTATGAGCAAGGGTAGATTTCTCAATCTCATACCTAATGAGGATCTAGATTTCAGAAGACAAGACAGCGGATAAAATGTAAGACTAGAAACAGAAACGGTATGGAACAATAGAAGATAAATATCAGAAGTATTCAATTTTACGTACATGAAAGTGGTCATCAAATGGGACATCGTGTAAGGACATGACTTCGTTCACAATCCAACCTTCATCATTTGCAAGGGGAGACTTCTGTTGTGTGCAGGTTACTTCCCCTCCAAAGATTGAAACATGGCGGTTGAATCTGTAAGAGAGTTGCCTTTCAAAAACACATGGCTTCGTGGGCTCCCATGAAGTAGTCGCATAATCAAGACAACCAGATTTTTCCATAATTTTGTACTCCAACTTTCCACCATTAAACATTTCCATTAGCGACATTACCTGCACATTATTTAACGACAATCACTCTTGTAAGTGCATTATTGTGTACTATGTTATGAACTTAGGTGGAAGCGAAGCGACTGCTTACATTAATAGGAAGTTCAGCAGTGTAAACCCTGGACATTTTTGCATCTCCGAAGTTCAGAATTGATCCAACATCTTCAACCACAGACATTTCTCTTTGATCCTGCCGCTCTTCATCAATTTGTTCTTTCTGATCAGAGGTCAGTGTTCTTGTTCTCCACAAGGCCATAATTGTCCTGTTTTTACAGCATGTGGAACCTTCAACTTTCACAAATAAATATAATATGGCAGTCTGTAAACCATCTATTATTACTACCATACAAGACTGATAAACTTAAGTATTTCATCACACTAATACCTGGTCGCTTCATCAAACGAAACAAATGACTGAAAATAGAATCTAAGCCGGCCTTCTTCATCTTGAGACTTCGCACCATGCCTTGCATCAAGACCTCTTCCCTTCCGCAGAATTATAACCAGTGAAGGACTACCTATAGATGCCAGTGCGGGGGGAAGTACTTGGATGTCATCGATATCCTCCCAGAGAAAGAAAATTTTGGTTTTATGTCCAAATAAATTTGCATAAAACCCAACAATCCTCGCAGATAGAAAGAGCCGACCCTGTTTCCAAAAAAAATCTCAAATATGAGTTATAGATCTTCTGAAAATGAGCAAGTTGTTGTGGCCAACGGAACTAGTTACAATTCAAAACCAAGCATGACAGATGACTAATTCAGCCCCATTAGTTCACCACTTGACATTCTTTTGACATTAAATTAATGTAAAATGTGCTTGTGAAGCAACCATAAGTAGCACCTGTAAAGGCATTTTTCTCTTCAGGTGACATGTAAAGTCATTGATTAGAAATTCTTCCGATGGCAATGCAAACAGTTTTTGGAAAGTTGAATTTCTGTGAGGCGACCGTAGATTCAACTGTAAAGCATCCAAAATGGAGTTAGACAAACATTTCTTTATGAGGAAAAAAATGTACGTTTAATGGAAGTAACTGTATATTTACTAGAAATTATCAAGATGGCTATAGGAATTACTTTTCTGGATAAATGAGTTGGAGGACTACACATGAACAGGACTATGTTTACCTTCTTTCCAACTTCCTTTCCCATCTTTGTTAGATATTCCTTAATTGTTTCAACTCCTTTGTCATTGTCTAAAAAGATTCTCAAGTGTAACTTCGACTGTGAAGACTGAGCAAGCTTCCCCTCAAGGAACACCCATATATCTGCCAGCTCTGTAGATGTGTGTTTTAAGAAATTGATCTCAGCATGCCCAAGTGAAGTGGCCTGGCCAAACGGACCATCGAAATCAAAAACTTCCACATCCAATACCGATGGTGGTTCTTCCATAGCATCAAACTCAAGTATATCTGCATAATGTCTTCAAAATCAGTGAATAGATAATATTATAGAAAACATACGGTGAGGTAAGGAAGTAAAGGACTTACCATTCCACTGAGGATCACAAGTTTGAAGTTTCACAGAGCTTGTTCTTGTCTTACCATTGCACGTAAAAACCACATAGGGATCCGATAGCCCTGTTGATTCGAAAGATGCTAAATTAACCCCTTCAATTAAAGCAACAGTAAGAACCCATCCATTACCTTGAGCTTTAACTCCATGATCACTCCCTGTTGAAATAGATTAGGTAATATAAATGAATCCTAGGACAGTTATAATAAGTGACACAAAGTGTGAGGGTGTTTGATTATGAATTTAATAATAATAATATAAATCTGAGTGGCTACAATATTTTACCTTTTTTCAACCTAGCTTGTACAAAGTGTTTGACCAACTTATAAGCACGCTCCAACTGAATCACTAAAATACCACATGAGATAAGCTCCCCAAAACTGTCCGGCAAATCAAGTCCATAAGATTCCAAACCTTGGGTTTTGGAGGGTTCACAGAGTAGAATATGCACTACGACATACATAAACATAAAAGTTGTAGAAACTACAGTGAAATTCCTAAAGTACTTGGATGCCAATTCCCAATCTAACTGGTGTTCTGTTTGCAAAGTAGCCAACACTTGATTTTTGTTAAATAAGTCATCAGAATCTAAAATCTTAAGATTCTGAGCTAGCAAACTGGCAAACTGGTCAAAACTCTTCTTGATCCCCTGCCTAACTCCTCCTTCAATTATTTTTCTCATCATTGTGTTTTGGTGGAAGTCAATGCCCCAAGATATTATGAGACGGCATGAATCTTCTTCTGAAGATAGCTCTGGTCCAGGAATTATTTTGTATAACAACTCTACATTGAATGTATTTCCATAAGGAACTTCTGGTGTGCTTACAGTTATCAAGATGGCAAATTCCTGTCCATTAGCTCTCATATAGGTTTGCTGCTCTGTGGTCTTTACAGCCTTAACTAACTTCGTTGCAGCTCTCATGCAGGAAACAACTCTTGTTAAACGGGACATGTCTCTTGATTTCCAATCCCAAGGACCCTCTTGTACATCTGTTGTTCCCTGAAGTTCTGCCAGGTCTTTCCTGAATTGAGAATCTGGTGCAAAAAGATAGGTATTAAGATCATATGAGGACACCACATATACTTGATCAAGAAGAACGCCTCCGTGGAGATTTTCAGGCATTTCTTGTCCGTTGTCTCTTGACTGCATTATCTCCATAGCTTCTTGAAAGCTATGACTAGTGAGATGTTCCTCCACACAATCCTCATAATCAGATGGAGTACTGGATAACTCCGAAGAGTCTCCATTTCTTGAACCTTGGTCATTCTTGTTAAAAATCTTGTCTATACGGCTTGCAATAGCCTTAATTAAGTGTTTCCCTTCTGTTATATTTAAGCTTGGAGCTTTCGAACAAAACACCTCATGAGATAAAACACATTGACCCTTGAATTCAGTGGAGTCCTCGGAGCTGACATTTGGATGTGGATAGAGGAGGTGGTTTGAGGAAACATCGTGGTCCTTGCCTCGCACAGATATTGTGAGAAGAATTTTGCCTGCATGCATTGGCTGAAGAGCTAGTAAACTCAGTAAGATAGTACCAAATAGATAATTAGACATGCAAGCACCATCTCAAATTAGATCAATGCCAGAGATCCATGGTAAGCAGCTCCACTTAGAAGACCATCGAAAATTTGAATAATCATCAAGTTAAGCATGGCAACTGAATTCACAAAGTGGTGATGTAATGAAAACCAACTCCCTTTTCCAAACAATTTAGAAATGAAATTATTGATCAAATCAGCTAGATTACAAGTGTTCACCAGCCAAAATCCATCTCATATTTCTGTGGCCTTGCATTATGTGGCCCAAATTTATGCAACGGAAGGAGAAATGTTCACCCTGCATTAAATTTAGATCACCCTTAATTCTACCAATCTGTAATTTTTTTACAAAATCCCATGTAAACAATAACGAATCATTCTTTATTCAAGGGATGTTGAAATGCCACTTATACATGTACCAGTCTCTACAAGTTTAGTCATATTTTTTAAGTATACTATAACAACTGAACAATTTCTGGCAACTGAAGCATAGATTTTCTTAGTGTTCATGGAAATTTATTTGTGGTAATCACATGAACTATGTCACGCTATAATATGAGAAAACTAATTCAAAATTTCACAAAACCCGTGGAAACTACAAAATTGAGTATCACACTATCACTAATGTATCTCGGAGTTCTATTTGCACTTTCTATTTATTGAAGCCTTCAACGCTTTACAGCAAAAACATTACAATTTTCGATGCCTAGAACCGGAACAAACACGGCAACATGAAGCAAGTAATAAAACGACAAAATATAAGCAGAGATGGAGATAGACACTAACCGCAATTCTTATTGGTAAACTTGCCAGTCTTGGGCTTTTCAAGAGAAAACCAAGTTGGTGGCAACATCTGAGTATCTTCAGTAGCAACCGACGAAACCGGAACCCGAACCCGACCCATCAAGTCCCCAGAGCTATTGAAAAAACCAGAATCATCATCATGGTGAAAGACCGACAAAACCACCTCTTCATCATCAATATTATGCGCCCTGAACACGAACTCTTCATTCCAAACTGGGTTTGTGTCACTTCTCAAAATCCTAGTCTTGGACTTGTGCTTACCAACCTCAACTTTCACATACGAACCTTCAGCAAGCAAGTCTTTTGCTTGCAACACATACACGTATAACCTCATGTTACTAATAAAACTTAAGTAGAAGTAGTTTTGAAAAAGAAAACGAAAGTGGGTTTGAAAGACCAACTGGTATTTAATTCTATAAGTTGGAAAGCTGAAGACAGAGACCGGTGTCCTTGTTGCTGGTTTTCAAAGAAGAGTGGTAAGAGTGAGGACGAAGGCATTGAGAAAACGTGGATAGGAGTTAACAGGACACGAGTTGATTTGAATAGAACTTCGAGAGAAAAAGTGTAGAGTTGGCAAAAGAGAAATTAGGATCGGTGGGTTTGGCACTGGCATGCGTTACAGGTAATGTCATCAAATTGAGAAGTGCTTCTATTCCGAACGGTTATCACATTCTCAGCTTTATTAATGGCTTTGTTTGTTGGTTACTTTTGTATTCTTCTGCGTTTTCCATTATTTCAGTAATTTATCAGTTGTTACCTGCGTTAATGCGGCAAAAATTCTTTCCTCTTAGTTGTTTAACTTTTAATTATAACGAAATTTATAGGAAAAGGTCAGTAGTCCAACAAAAATACTTCAAAAAATAGTAAAAATTTTATTTTTTTAAGTATTAATTTTTTAAATTTTGTAAGATATCGAGTCATTCTTATAAAATACTTCTATCGTATAATAAATTATTATTATACAATAAGTCGTGCTTATAAAATATATCTACAAAGCTAAAAATTTTTATTATAAAATAATAACATAATGTGTGATCTAATCTTTAAAAATAAGTTTAGTTCGAAACTTAATTTTAAATTTTTTGAATCAACACCTAAATTTTTGGTATTAATGAATAATATCAAATAATTTTAAAATCTTACAAATAGGTTCTCAAATAAAGTGAATTGAAATTTGAAAATCAAACTTATGGGTATATGCATGATTTTAAAATATTTTATTTTTATTAATCCTAAACTTTTGGGGTTCATTTAAAATTTATAAAGTTGAGTTTCAACCTCAAATTGGTATTTATCCAAATTGCGATCGAAAATTAACTTTAAAATTTTTAAATGAACTCTCAAACTTTTAGAATTAATGAATAATAGTAAAATATTTTAAAATCGTGCATATTAGTACTCACAAGTTTGAATTTCAATGCTCTTTTGTTGGGGCTAATATTAAATAAATTAAAAATTATTTGTCTTTATTCATTATTTTAAAAGTTTAGGGGTCTTCAAAATAAAAAAGACAAAGTTTATTTAATTTTTTAGGATGGAAGTGGAACTACTTGATCATTTTGAAAAATTTCCTCGGTGAAATTATAAGGCCCAAGTACTAACACTCGAATTCGCCATCTAAGTCAGTCTGAACCCGCGCCCGGGGCAGACTAGCGCTATCCAAGCCGCCTAACAGGCCCTATAGTAATGGACTACAAAATGCTTGACTGACTAACGAGTTACCCAAGAGTGAGATAGCCAGTACCAATTGTAGAGAGAGGGATAGCAATGTTACAGTTTCCAGCGTTCATGAGGCAGTACCCTTGGTCAACAAGGACTATTCCGACGTCGTTTTTGCTGCCATCTCAGTGGCCCCAGCCTCAGAGCGAAGAATTCCTCCTCGCCATGGAAGAGTCCGAATTCGAAGAGAAGGTAGGTATTTACTTTCGTTTCTAAATTCAATTTCACTGTGGCTTTTAGTCATACATTTTTGTGTGTTTCATCAAGTTCGAATTCAATTAATGAATTAACTCATAATGCTCAATTATTCATGGTTTCAAAATTTTTGATGAAGCTTATTCATTTAAATATTGGATTGATTGTGTCTTTGAAGATCATTTGTTATTGAAAGAAAATGTGCTTGTGAGGCCGAAGGAAAATCTTTGGCTTCTGATTTAACCACTTGCTGTCAGTTCTCTTGGTTTTCCTCCAAGAAGTGTATCAATTTTTTTAAAACCTAAAAGCTTGGAGGCTATTGCTTATAATTAAATACTGAATCGGTAATTTTAGTTTAGCCGGAGTTCTGATCCAGTAAATGCGTGTCTTTGTCTTGCTTTGATGTAGGGAATTGTGGATAGAAAGATAATTTTCTAATATTGCTTATGTAGACTAGAGATTTGATTTCATGATTGATAACGGTGATTGCAAGAGGCTAAAAGGTTGGATGTGCAATAGATCATGATGAATGTATGAGTGAGAATCTGGATTAAGATTAATGTATGAGTAAAGCAGTATGAATGGAATTATTGTGGCAATAATAGATTGAACTTGAAGTCAGTTTATACTTTCAAATGCAGTCAGAAGAGGAAGTAGAAAGTATTGTGTCCTTCAAATCAAACATGTGGAGATTAAAATTAAAATTGCTACGAATGGATTCTGAATAAATAGCTCTTGATGGGTAATGAGTATTGGGTACAAGCTGAACTGTGTTCCACATGTCTGTATTTTCAAGGGCTTAACTATCTCAGATTCAAGGGTAGAAGAGCAGTTTAATACAAAGTTCTCACGCTTTGAGATGTAATATCCTATGGAAATTCTCTCAAGAAATAGTTGGGGTTGAAAAGAAAATTATTAGAGCTTTCAACATTGGAACTCGAATGTTGTGATAAATCAGTGGATCAAGACACAAGTTTGAGTTACTTGAGGGATTTCCATGGCCATGGGTTTAGCATTTTTTGGGTTGTTTTTCCTCCAAAAACCAAATCATAAAGTGAGGGAACAAAACTATCAATGATTACTCCTCACTTTTTCTTGCTGGGATATTTTCTATACTGATCCATGGTCATTAGGGTCTAGAAGTTTCTCTTAGTTTTGGCGGTTCCATAATTTACTTTCTACATACAATCAAAGTCAACTACATAGGTATAAAACGATAATTGAAAGTTTGACATATTTGGAACACTAACAAAATTTTTTTCCATTTCCCTAATCACTATGTGATGCTGTTCCATGTTCATGCAACTGATTCGTTTCCTTTTCATTCTTTTATGGTTTAATTTGTTAACATTGGTATGATAAATTTTGCAGTGTAATGAAATCAGAAAAACTAATATCAACCTTATTGTAATTGGGAAAACCACTGTTGACAATGATAAAGAAGACTTCGATAATGATGCAGACGATGATGATGCTGATCATGGGGATGAATCTGAGGGTGAAGAATTTGAACAGGAAACTGCTTGAATATGCTTTCATGATTTCTTTCTTCTCCTTGCTTCAGAATGCCTTGGTTAGTTGGTTAAGCTGTGTACCGGGTTTACCTGCCTATGCAAATATGACTGACATGGAGCTTTGGTATAAAGTTTTTATATCATGTGCCTTGTTATGTGCTTTAGCTGGTATATTCCTAATGGGTATTCTATTTAACATAACTAGCATTTTAGAAATAATAGAAAGCATATGGCCATAAATTAGAAGTTCTCTTTTCTCTCTGCATGTAAACAGAAAAAAGAACTGTAGAACCTGCTGGAATTTTATCTCTGGTCACTTTTGGAACCACCCGGTCTCTTCGCAAGTACCATTTCCATTCAGAAATTTCTTTTTTGACGCATTCTTAATTTTTAATGCATTGAGGGTAAGAAGAATTCTTCACAAGACCTTAATCTATTTCAAAATGGCTCCACAGTTTCAGTGCATCTTGCCCGGATAATGAAGAGAATTTATTTCAGTGCATCATGTCTGGATATTGAAGAAGATCTAGTTCAAATTTCCCTCACGTTTATTGAATGTGTGTGTGTTCTCGAGTGAAATATATTTTTTTTATTAAAGGAAGTGCTTCCCTTATTTTTGGTTGATAAACTTTAAAAGTAAGCTTTCAAGCTACCAAAGGTACCCGAATATTTCCATTTCATCGAGCTGTGCTTTTTGAGTATTAATGCACTTTTATAAACAGTGTTTATGTTGGTCTCTTTCTTCCTAATGTTTTCAATAGCAGGCCAACTTGTTTATATAAAATTCTTTCCTCCTTTTATGGATGTTGCCGGTTCCCAAATTGTTTTCAATACAAGGCCAGCTTGTTTATATAAAATTCTTTTCCTCTTTTTATGGATGTTGCCAAACCTAAGCTTGTTTATATAAATTCTTTTCTTCTTTTTAGGGATGTTACCAAACCTAAGCAAGTAGAGATGTTTGTTTATATAAAATTCTTTCCTCCTTTTTATGGATGTGTGTTGGGGATTTTGTTTTATTCAAATTTTAATAATCAACAATTCTTAGTCGTCATTTTGTGTATTGGGGTATTTTGTTTATTCAAATTTTAATAATCCACAATTCTTAGCCGTCATTTTCAGCCAAGTATCCCTTTCCCCCCCCCCCCCCAACAAGAAAATTTCAAAATCAAAGCATGTTTTCTCCCGGCAATTCATGAACGAGTCCACTGACCCAATATACGGGTTAGCTCTCCTTCCTCGGACCTGCGAAATCAGAGAAGAAAAATTCATAAATAAAAGTCAACTAAACCTCCTTTTGACCAACCAATAAAAGACCTCCACTTTTCATGAGTCATCTTACGTACGTGCTACGTACGGGACCCACCTGAAACCTGTACGTGTCAAACAACCCGGAAATTTTCCATCGACGCAGCTAGACTTCTAATCACAGTTTACTAGGTTTGGAATTTTGCATCTCATAACGGCGTTTCAATCACGGCGACGTGGCATATGAACGGGAAACCAAAACAGACTTTGCCTAGGAATGGGAAAACCAAAACAGACTTTTGTCCTTATTTGGCTATCAACGAAACCCACATTTGTGCTAAACACAGCGAGGCTGGTTAACCAAGAAATCAATCGCACAAATGCATATACCGTATTGATTCGAAATATTTGCTCTCAAATTTACAATCCTACGATTCCGAACACATAACAACAGAAAACTTTCTTAAATTGTTTGTTTCTTTCTCCTTTTTGTATTAATGGTCGTCATAATCTACTGCGTTGTTTGTTCAGTCATCACTACTAGTATAAAGTTCTGTAAAATCGGGGGATTTTAGTCTCAATGCAAGTAATTATTGTGAGGACCACAATACAAGGACCTAGGGTTTCCTTGCATATGGCGGGGATGGTAGCAGATTTCGCCGGAGATAGGGTATCCATACGGCAGCGAAGAAGGACGAAAACTGGAGATACGATCAGCGTGTTTGGTTGGGGAGACGGTATATCCAAACGCCGGAGGCGAAGAAGGAATAGAACGAGAGCGATGATCAACGGATGATAACGGCCGTTCGCTTGCAGGAAAATCCACACTAGGAGGAGGCGATACTTGTTTGAGCGATGCCGGAGGCGTTAAAATTGCTCTGATCTTCGAAGTAGACGCAGCCCGATCATATTCTTCAAGGAGATTAGCCAAATCATCATTGGACTTGATCGAAATTAGGGTTTCCAAATCTCCGTTTGGCAACTGACATCTCAACGTCACGGAAAATCCACAGAATTCTCCTAGTTTCACCATAAGCTCTGTAACAATTAAATTACGATTTAGAATTAACTCGTTTAAATTTAAAAAATAATAATAAAAAATCAACCGACCTGCAAAAGATATAGAACGATCAACGGAGATGACTCTGGTGAGACCGCCGACGTAACGGAGCTTGCCGTCAGTTGGACGAAGAAGGATCTTGCCACCATAACTACAGAGAAACTTCAAAGTTTCAGAGTTATTCTTCACTTCAATCTCTCTAACCATGTTTGTTTGTTTCTGTTTCTGCTTCTGAAGCGTAAAACAAATGCTTGGGATTCGAGTTGGGCGAGGAAGAATAGTAGTAGAAGGAGTTGTTTGCTTGAGGCTTGAAACCTTAGAGAAGTCGACCTGTCGAGTATTTATACGAAATAAACGAGGGCGGCTGACGTCAACGAGGGACCCACACGCATTGGGGAAGGTTGAGTACTGTTGGAAATGGGAAACAGAAATATCTGCGGTTTGCATTCAATATTCGGATATTCTTAAGTTTCTTAGCTGAAAAGTAAAGACTTATGAATTAAGAGTGGGGTCCAGATTGGCCAATCAAGTGGGGCTTCGGGTTCCATTTAGATGGCCCATATGCCCTTCCTCTGTAAGTTGTTCCAATAAGACCAAATCCCTCGTTAAAATTTATGGGTACGATACCTTTCCGGAAATTTTCCCCAACTTGGTTGATTATTTTTATTATTATTCAAATTTAACAAAAAGTCGAAAATACCCTTACAAAATTAGTAAACTAACAATAAAATATAAAAATTTATATTTTATCCGATAAAACATTAAAATATTGGAAAGGTAAAAAGATAACATTTCCAGCCAAAGATTCTCTTAAGATTATAAAGACGTGGCCAACGGAGCTCATGTTAATTGTTAAGTAAGTGGACTCATGTTATGGTTCAATGTTCTTTCTCTTTGGTGTTGCATATTCCAATTTCCAAACTAGAAGCATCGCCTCTCTCCTAACTAATTGCATTATTTCATTGAAATGTGCGACACTATCTAAACTGAAAAGAATCCAAAGTTTAGCCAAATTTGCCCCCACTCTTGAAAAAGTAAAGTGAATTTGTTGAGTCGGCATTCGGCCATGGGTCCAAATTTGAGCGGCTAATCCCGTATCATTTAAGCAAATAAGAATGTAACTATGTTACATTGAAAGGGAGGTTTGCCTGGAATCAAAGATAACAGTAGGGGCCATAAATGTTCTCTTATTTAGGAATCACTGCAATTTCACAAAGCATACGTGGGCGGCAACCATGACAATCAATTATCTGGGAATGTCAAGAGTCTATCATGCGATAACGGAACGTGCAACTGTTCCCAAGATTACACATGGCGGAAGAGTATGCGGCGATTTCTCATGGCATTAGAGATAGAATATGTTGGGCTGTCGTATCAACACGCGGAAGGAGGTTATGGCATTAGTTGTACGTACTATAGTTAAGTCAGTTACGTAGAGATGAGGAGCTAACATCATCCACTGGCCTTTGGTTTTATTGTGGTGGTCATAAATATTTGTACAACAGATTGCTCAAAGCAGTGTCGTTTTGTATGCAGAAAATTGATAGGCTGGTAATGTATCACGTCTCGTATCATATTGAATAGAACATAGGCTGACAATGTATCACGTCCTGCGTCAAATAAAAAATGATCAATTTTGAGTTTATAAGAACGAGTTGGTAGTACCACTTCATAAACTATTCAAAAAAACTAGTCTTTTCAGTAAGACTGATACGTAGAACATGTTCTGCAGTGCAGATTCCGTTTCTATAGTAAAAGGAGATGATAACGGAGGAGCACATGGCCAGTTTTGCTTCTGATAA
>JAXCLQ010000011.1:3734833-3755526 GCA_035584115.1 Cedrela odorata | reverse complement strand
GATGTAATTCCCATTAAATACGAACTGGGATACTCAAACTCAACCAATAAATGAAGTTGACGGGGAGGATTTTATAAAATTGACCCAAAAGCCATTGACTTGGTTATATTTGTACGGTTTTCATGAATTTTAACAAAATACATAATCTTCTTTATTTAGTAACCAATTATTCAACCCAATCACTTTTTTTAGAGGTCTAAATAATTACATTAAATATATAAACAGTCTGAACCGGCAGCAAAATATAATACTAAACGACAATGGATTTGGACCGCCTGTCTGTACAGTCATGTCTGAAAAAGCTGTCCTAGCATTATCAATGAATAAACCTAATTCGCTTGACCAAATCATAGTTTCTATTTCACATTCATTGAACGAACCTCTCTACCTCTTGCCTGCCGGCGGCTCCAACCAAAATCTGTTCAGATGAAACACATCGTAGTTGTGTTCTTCATCGTCAGCATCTCTATCTTTCCGTGTTTAGCTATTGACTTCCTCTACAATTCTTTTGGTACCATCACCAATGGAACCGACCTCATCCTCACCAACGACGCTCGTGTTGACTCGTCCGTGGTCAGGCTCACCAATGATTCGAATCAGTTCTCTTTTGGGCGAGCTTATTACCCGACAAAACTGACCATGAAATCCAGCGCAAATTCTACAAATATTTCTTCTTTTTCAACTTCATTTGTCTTCTCGGTCTTGCCGGAGATCGCCTCAAGTCCTGGTTTTGGTCTTTGTTTTGTTCTCACCAACTTCACATCTCCACCTGGTGCACTGGCCAGTCAATATTTTGGTCTTTTCACAAACTCAACTGTTCCTACTATAGCTCCACTCTTGGCCGTTGAATTCGATACGGGGCAAAACCCGGAATTTAATGACCCGGGTGATAATCACATCGGAATTGATCTGAACAATATTGAATCTGCCAAGACTGAACCAGCTGGGTACTATAATTCTTCACTTAACGAGTCTTTTGTGCCGGTTAGTATGAAGAACGGGCAGAATATTCATGCTTGGATTGATTTTGATGGTAGCAATTTTGAGATCAATGTTTCAATCGCACCTATTGGTGTGCCTAAGCCGTCAAGGCCTACGCTTAATTTTAAAGATCCGGCAATTGCTAATTATGTTTCTAATGAGATGTATGTTGGGTTTTCTGCGTCCAAGACTAATTGGGTTGAGGCACGAAGAGTGCTTGCTTGGAGTTTGAGTGACACTGGCCTTGCTAGAGAGATTAACACTACTAATTTTCCAACTTTCTTACCACCATCTTCGTCTTCGTTATCAGCTGGAGCTATAGCTGGGATCGTAATTGGTTGTGTTGTTTTTGTGATAATTTGTTGTGTATCTTTAGCTTACTGGTTTTGGCGAAAGAACAAGTTAAAACAGCAAGAAGAGGACGAGATTGAAGACTGGGAGCTCGAGTATTGGCCTCATAGATTCTCATACGAAGAACTAAGCAAAGCGAGTAAAGGGTTCTCTAAAGATGAACTTCTTGGTTCAGGTGGATTTGGAAGAGTATACAAAGGAACTCTTCCTAACAACACAGAAATAGCCGTCAAATGCGTGAACCACGACTCCAAACAAGGTCTAAAAGAGTTCATGGCAGAGATCTCCAGCATGGGCAGGCTACAACACAAAAACCTCGTCCCAATGCGAGGTTGGTGCAGAAAAGGAAACGAATTGATGCTTGTTTATGATTACATGCCCAATGGCAGCCTCAACAACTGGATTTTCGACAAACCCAAGAAACTCTTGGGCTGGAAACAACGCCGCCAAATTTTGGCCGACGTGGCCGAAGGACTGAACTATCTTCACCATGGGTGGGACCAAGTAGTACTTCACAGAGACATCAAGTCCGGTAACGTTTTACTAGACTCCGAAATGAGAGGTCGACTCGGAGATTTCGGGCTAGCAAAACTATACCAACAAGGTGAAGTACCTAATACGACCAGAGTAGTGGGCACGTTGGGGTACTTAGCACCTGAGCTAGCAACAATATCTTCTCCCACGTCGGCAAGTGATGTGTATAGTTACGGGGTAGTGATTTTAGAGGTGGCGTGTGGGAGAAGGCCAATAGTTATGTCTTCACAGAACGAAGACGAGGCCGTGCTCATTGATTGGGTTAGAGAATTGTATGGTCAGGGGAAGATTTGTGAGGCTGCGGATGGGAGAATTAGGGAAGAGTTTGAGGTGGAAGAGATGGAATCGATTTTGAAGCTTGGGTTGGCTTGTTGTCACCCTGATCCAACTAGAAGGCCGAGCGTGAAGGAGGTGGTGGCTGTTTTAGTTGGTGAGGAAACTGCAGCCGCGCCTAAGGAGTTACTGGGTGAGTTGGCCCGTGGCGGTGATAACGGTGATTACAATGTTGGCAGTGAAGATGATGCTAGTGTTTCTGGTGGTGGTGGCGGCGGCGGCGGCGAAGATTATAGGGAGGAGGCACCACTTCAAGCATAGCTTACGGTGTGAATACTTGTTTTTGATTTTCTTTTTTCAAATATATTTTTTTTTGAATGGTCGTGGATGATGCTTATTTACTTTTTAGCCGTCATTTTGATTGATTATTCTTATAATTTTTGTTTGTAATATGCAATTAAACAAGACGGTGCCGTGTCTTATAAATATAAATATAATTCGTTTAATAATTAAATCAAAATTTAATAATTATTATTCATTTAAGGTATGTTTTAATATATATATATATATATTTATGATATTATTTATTTAATTATTAATTTTAAATAATAATATCAATACAGATGAATCTAAATTCGGAAATTTCCTATCTTGGTGTGAAATTTACTGGTCAAAGTTTGCAACCCTAAGTTGTGCAACCGACTTTACAATGTGAAACATTGCAAACATCTGTAGTTCATTCGGTTATTCCCCACTTACTGTTAGATTCTTGGGAGTTGGATGGCAAGGTCTATGCGAAAGTAGGTACAGCTTATGTGTTACACATGGCGATTGGCGAGGAGAAAGGGCTTGTAAGTTCGTTGTAGGACAAAAAAGAAATGTCAGATTGAGAAGAAGACTCTTGCTTGCCAAACCAATATACAAGGATGCAAGTTGGATGTTTGTCTTCTTTGAACATGTCATAGTTTGAGTGATTTTCTTTGGGGAAGATTCAAGAAATGATAGATGAAGAGAGAAATCAACCATGTGCGGCCAATGTAGAGTAGAGTGTGAATCTGACTTTTGGATAGGTTGAATGAATCAGACGCAATTTGTGATAATCTTGAATGAGGCTAGAGCTAGACACATTTGTAGTGGAGACTAGAATGTAATGTCCTAACAGGCAGCCAAACCTGCCCCGCGCATATAGTCGCATGAATGCGGTGGACCACTCAAGACATTCTGCGGGATTTACCCGATGGTAAGAGTTGAGGTTCATGATAGAGCCATATGCAATAATGTGCTTTCCCCCGTCACTTGAAAAAGTTGAAGCTGATGTTTCCTTTATTGAATCCCTGTAGTTCTCAAATGAATGAGATTTAGACAAGTTTTGTGTAGTCTAAAATTGATCTGATGGGGTTCAAGCTTCAACCACCGTGGCAAGTGCTATGCAATACATATTATGCAGAAGGTCCTCTGAATTCTTTAATTCAAGCAGTGCTCCATCAACTTATGTACATGCTGAAATCAGATGCCTGGAATCTATTCATTTGTTGTTGTGAAAGCATCAAGAGCAACTAGACAAGCTATTGATTTATATAGTTTCTATTACAACCATTTGGGGGCGGAGTAGAATGACTAGTAATTGCGAGAATACAGTGTGAAGTTGAGGGAGTGGAAATTGAAGCGTGGTTTATTCTTGGCGTTCATCCTGAAACATTGTGACTTCTGCTGGCATGTTCAAGCTACAGGCTCTTTCATCGATTCAGGTCCACAAACCAAAACTCCATTGTCAGTTCCACCGGTTTCATTCGTAAAGTTGGAGAAAATTTCTGTGTAATATACCATATGTTAGAACACATACCCACTTCGTAATTAGGCCTTCCTCCAAAATGGATTTCATGTTCCTCAACAGGACTCGTTATTTCCATGGCTTTGCCTTTGTTTAGGGAGACAGGTGGAATCTTTTTCTTCAGCCTTTTCCATCTCAAAATAATTGCCACCAAAGTGCTGCTTGTTATAACTATTGTGAAAGAAGAAAATATAATTAGATCAGCAACCCAAGAGGGGGTCTTTTCTTTGGATACCTTTACAGAGGGAACAACCAACTTCTCAGTGGGACCCTTCTTTTCAGAAGGAACAAAGATGCGGTTGAGGCAAATGAGCAAAATTAGGAACACAATGGTGGAAATTCCAACCTGTGCAGCCATCCAAAGTAAACTTTCTAGTCAATGTACAGCATAATTTGATTGTGTGCTAAAATGAACAGTATGCACCAATGATATATCATTCAGTAGTTCCCTTACTGGTACGCTAGACCGCTCTTCTTGAGTCACAAACACTTTTAGTTTCATATACCATTACTCAGATAATTGGTTCAAGAGTAGAGGAGAAATCGAGTTTAATAGACAGATTTCTTCGGATGACTTTGTAACATATATCAGCTGTGTTTTGTAAGGGAATTTGTATCTGCTGCTGTGTTGTGCAGAAGCAATTTCCTGCAAATGCTCAGAAATGGGGTTATACCAATTCCACCAGCGACCAGAAGTAGACTGTCATATCTGCATAAGACTTCAAATTAGTGCTGGTAATATGGAATTTTCCATGAATTTTTAAACATAATTCCAATGAATTGCAGTCCTAATTGTAACATGATATATATATATATATATATATAGCATTTAACAAATCTTAGGAAGTCCATTGTAGCAGATCCATATGGACCTTCAATTGCTAAAGATATGCATCTCATATCCTCAGCATCCGACTCTAGTTCTACATGTATCATCTGATAGAGAGAACTTGTCCACCCTCCTTGGCTGTCTATCATTCAAGATAAGACAAAATAATCTGTCAACATTAGATTTTTCAGGATACAGCATGAGCTAATTGCAGAGCTATGTTAAACAAATCCTATGATAGCCAAAGCTATCACCAGAAATGTGTTCACAGCAAAATTGAGACCTGCAAAATTTTCTCCATAAGACTTTTGCCTTCATAATTGCGTATATTTCCTCGTTCAGGTATGGACTAGGGCTTTAACTCAATTAGCAGTTAGATGACCAAATATAGCTGTCTTATAATGGAAAGAGCTATACTAACAATGCATATGAAAAAGGAGGCTTGTAGCAGCAAGCGAAATTTATTCAGATGAAATCTCAGGTTTGTACCATAATATCCAAACAGAGTAGGCCTAGTTCTATCTTCGGCTTCACGCCATTTTTTTGTCCACAGGTTTGTTGGCTTTAGAATCCAGATAGAGATCCAACCAACGCATATCAAAATCATCAACAATTTGAGAACAGCTAGAAGAGTTGTCTTTCCCATGTTAGTCCTCTAAAATTGTCAGGAAGCAAAAGGATCTCTATATAAAGAAAAAAATTGGAAGCACAAGGAGATGAAAAGAATGTACTTAGCCCCAGCACCTTCCTGGAGTGGTTGTCAATTATATACCCACTTCCTTACAGATGGGGAACGAAAACCAGAAGCTCTCTCAAAGGCATTATCTAAACAGCATCTGCATCGTGCCATATACAAGATTGTCACCATTTTGATGATTTCCCTTATGCAATCAGCAGTTGACATTCTTGTTTTGAGGGGATTATTACCAGTGAAACATAACGATAGATTCGTATTATTTCATACAGATTGCTCAATTAACAAAGATGTTATTCATTTTGAGATTATAGTGAGAAGTCATTTTCTGCTGTTGATAGGCAGCTGTAGCTTTCTGTTAAGAATATGATTTTCCTTTTAGTCTTAACATATGGTCCATACTTGCTTTTTCTTTCTTTCTGTGCCTGCCATTCACGTTTTATTCTAAACTCTTAATCAAATAGAAAGAATTAGCAAACCTTAGAATTGAATGAACTGGACAAAATAATGAAGAATTAAAGAGACTTATCATATTCAAGCCTCGCATTGTCCTCGGCCCTCCGTCCGGGACCTACCTACTTGGAATAGAATTCACAGAGTGGCAGCTGCTGTGCAGTGTTCTCTCTAGATTACTCAAGTGGGATTGTACAAATGTTCTCAATGCTTATGCTTGTGCACTACAAGACTAATTTAAAGTACAAATTAGATAAGAAAACAACTTGCTTTGATAGAAAACAAATAAAAAAGAATAGTATGCGACAAAATGTTAACGAAATGACGTTGAGGTTCATCCAATATCGTTCCAAAATTTCATCCATAAGTTAAATAGTAAGCCATTTTCCCACGACTATACAAATGTGCATAACTGGATTTCCACATACAACTTTTTCTTCAAATTCTTAGAGGTTTGTTTGAATATCCATCTCTTGGCAAAGGAAAACGAGTGCTGCAAATGTCATTAGTTTGCGTAGTGCAAAACTTCATTTGACTCAACTGCAGTGAGACTTGATTAATTAAGGAAGACGATAAATTGCAGTGATGCTCTTTTCTGTATATTTCTTCTCAACAAAATAAAAGAATACAAGTTACAGATATACACTTGATTAATTGGGAAACAAGAAAGCTAAGCCTAGAATCTACATACAGGTGTCCAAAAATAGAAAGAATTTCAGCCTTTGGATTTGTTTCGGTCACAAGACAAAATATTCTCCTTTCGATGCTCACAGTATCTGTTTGTATATAGTACATCTTCCAGGCCACCATCAAGTATATTGGTCCTGCAACACAGCAAAGCTGAAGTGTCTTCATTTTGTCCTTCCAGCTCATTTTGGTTTTCCATTTCAGCATTCCAAGTATGACCATTCTCAACAGTGAGGACAGGAATTGGGAAAAAATTGATTGCTTTTTACCATTTCAGGAAGAAAGAGTTTTATCAATAAACAAACACCATGAACTACCCATAAATAAATGTGATATTCATCTACATATTGATAGTTTGTTTGTGAAAAAACTCATACAATATATAGTCAAAGTCAAATGTGCTGTATCTAATTTAGAAAATTACGGTGAAGGTAAGTCTTTTCACCCGTAACTTGAACATCAACTCTTTGTATACAATTAACTATCATCTTCCAACGTAGGATTTGTTTGTGTGGTCAGCCTGATATCCAACTCTTTTGGGTTTTTAAAAATTTCTGTCAAATACTGCTGAAAATCTACCCTCAACAATAAAAAAAGTAACGGGTTCCTCCACTTTTAGAGATCAAATGAATAGAAAGTTAGAAACCCATGTCCATTTCACATCCACCACTTGGATGGTAAACAATTTAGAATGTGAGAGCACAGCAAAGAATGTATCAATCTCAAGTTTCTTTAATCATCATGTATTCATTGTGATGGATATATGTGAAGCACATTCGCATGTGATAGCTTAAGTAAATAGGACACCGAGCAGACCAAAGACCATTGCTGGGTTCAAATATGAGGATGAAAAAAGAGATGCTACCTTCGCAATTGCAAGGACAATATATATCCGAATATATTGTCCTAATCAAAACTTGGACAAATGGAGGGAGAAGCTAGAAAGCGGAAATCTTTTTTAAATCAATGAAAAGCACATTACAATTTACAAAAGAGAAAGGGGGTAGTCGTTTGTGACATATCCAATAACCTGCAAACCTTGACAAAAGAGAATCTCCCCTTTTTCTTTTGTGGCTTTGAGAGCAACGACTCCTTCCTCATAAACTTCCAACCCCACTAACCTCAAAATCTTGTTATCTTCGCTCCCTAGCTACACCCTACACCTTCTATAATTCTCTCTTTAGTTTTAGGTTCTTAGCGTCTTCTATGTGTGAGAGAGAGACGGAGAGAAAAAGATGGAAGAAGAGATTCATGCACACGCAGATCATCATAACTCTTTGCAATATTGTAGTGCAAGAATCTTGTCACCGGAAATTGTGGAGATAGGAGAGGATAGCATAAGTATTGGTAATGGCAGAGATGCAGTTGCTAGTGATGTTTATGTGGCTGTTGGCAAAGATGATTTGGATGTCCTTAAATGGACTCTAGATCATGTTATTTCTCCAGGAGCTCGGATTTTCCTTGTTCATGTTTTCCCTCCTTTAACCTACATCAATACACCAGGTAGAAACTAAAAATTTCTGATTCACTTTAAAATTCATTCTGTTGACATGATTGTCATTAATATTAGTACTATTACAAATTATGCTGCAACCTCAATTGATTATGATCGGAAAATGGCATTTTGTTGATATTTTTGGAAGAAGAAAAGTGACTTGCCACATCAACCCGCATGATAACCACTCTCAAGAAAATGAAAAGTATGTTGCTGTGTGGTATCAACTGATGCAATGACAATCTGATTAGGCCAATGATATTGACACTGTGTGAAACAGCACATAGCTACTCAATTAAGAAGAAATTACAAAGAAATATTACTTGCCAATTAAAATAATAATGTCGGTTTCCCTTATGCGTGTATGATGTAAGTCTATATATCAAATTATGCACTTTCCTAATAGAGATTGTTTCTAGCTCTCCCGTTGGACAACTAAGAAGATAATACTTCTTTCACCAGTTAGTACTCTTGGATATGTTTGGAATTGAAGTACTGTGATTTTTGATTCATAGTTGTTGTGAGATAGAAACACTAGAGATTAAATAAGTGGGTGAAAGAGTGATAAACATTAGTTCCTCGGCTGCTAAAGTTTTCTCTCACCTTTTTGTCTGTTAAAATGTATTTCTGATAGTTGGAAGATTAGCTAGGAGCCAACTAAGCCAGGAGCAGGTGAGAGTTTATATTAATGAAGAGAATAACAGAAGAAGAAATCTCTTGCAGAAATACATTCGTTTGTGTACTGATGCCAAGGTGCTCGGTTATCCTCTCTGCTGTTAACTAACCAAATATTACACTAGCACCAAAAAATAGAAAAATGATCATGGCAGATTAATTTTCCTTGCAACAGGTGATAGTGGAGACGATGCTCATTGAGAACAATGCGATATCCAAAGCAATTCTTGATCTCATCACCGTCCTCAACATTACCAGCCTTGTCATGGGAACCAAACGTGCTCCTTGTTCAAGGTATAACCAGCAGTTCCTTCTTCTTTTTCTTTGAGGAGGTTTGCTTAATCTAGTTTAATATACTGGATTTGGATAAACTTTTTGTAGACTTTAGAAAACTATATAGGAATAAGGAATTGACCATATTAGCTATTCAATCATTCTTTATTAGGCGATTAAGGAAAAATTTGTCAAAAGGAGAATTTGTCAAGAAGAATGCTCCAGCCTATTGTGAGGTCATTGTTGTACATGATGGCCAGAAGGTTCTGGACGGTAAACAGGTAGCAGAGGCAGATCAGCTTGCTCACTCAACTTCGCCTAATAGCCCCAGAAGGGCACATATTACTCGCCAATTTCAAAAAAAATTGTTAGGATGCGCATGCTTTTCAGGCAAGTTTGATTGAAAGAAAGAACAGTCCGCCCATGACTTGGAAGTAATTTCATATGTTGCAGTAGAGAGATAGATTATCTTGTCTACTCTACTTCTTTCTTGTTCTACTCTTTCCCCTAAAATAACTCTCTCTTTTTGACTCTTCTATCTCCAGCATCTAGCAGGACTGATTCAACTGCATTTACGAAGAGCTCTTAAAATTTTAGCTACATAAATGGACCTTCACAACATGCACACAGAGATGAAGGAAGGAAAGCATAACCCCAACTTCTGCAAAGCGCTGGTTCTGAGTGCTGTACACAAGCTGAAGAATGGATTGCATTCCCTGCTAATAACATTGTACTCGTTGTACACTCACATAGAATAAGAGTTCAGAAGTCAGAACACAGCCAGAGAAATAAACTATGGGGAATATCATAGGGATACAAAAATCCAGAATAGCAATCAATATTTTCAGTTTAGAAACCATGAAGGCAAAAGAGAAGAGGTCGATGCAATACACAAGGCATACCATATATGCTTGGAGTTCTGAGATTCTGACAATAATTATGGATAACAAGCATCACGAGACTCGAAACAAATGGGTTGTGTTTGATTTGATGTTTCCATTCCATGTAATCTCTGATAATTCATTAGATCATTTTAGCTTCAAAATTGCCCCTGTTCTATCCCGAGAGATTTTCTTCGCATCTGAACCTGCAAATACGTTTTAGTACATTAACAACTAATTACGCCTTTCACATCGTTATGGGTTACTGAAGCCCACGGCATCGTTAGGCCTTTCACAACGTCGTGGGTTACTGAAGCCCACGGCCCATCCCATGTAATTGTTATACTACCGCCAGGTGCCATATATCCACAGATATTTTCCCTCCTAAGGACAAGAACAAATTCCTGGCGCAACAATTGGAGCTTCCTTTCTTCATTCTAACTCCGAGCGTTTAACGTTATAGCAGTGAAAACCCCGGTATTTTTATTCTTATTTCCTAAATTCCGGAAGTTCATCGCGCACCGTTAGCTAGGATGAACCGCTACGATCATAGATATGCTGACCCTGACTCATATCGTCAACGTCGCAGGTAACACCGTCGATTAATCCTACTGTTATCCAGATCTAGCTCGCTCTTACCTCTAGTTTTAAATTCATCTTATATAATTGTTTTATTGTAGCGATTTAATGGGTCTACCGCCTCAAATCGGGCCGCCGCCAACGATGGGCAGGGGTGGGCCTGCTCCATACGGAGGTCCTCCTCCTCTTGCGAGTTTTCCGGGAAGAGGCCGCGAAGCTGTTCCCGGCCCGTATCCGCCAGTTGGTAGATTCGATGTTGGCCGCGGCGGTGGCAGTGGAAGGGGATTCAGTGGTGGTAGAGGAATGCAAAACGGCCATAGTGGAGATAGGAGAGGCGGTGGAGGAAGAGGTTTTGACTCAGGCCGTGGCGGCGGTGGTAGAGGTGGCGGAAGAGGAGGTAGGCATGTCGGGGTGGGTGGTCATAGGGATGATTTAGATAAGGTGTCGCTTCCGAAACAAGATTTCGGAAATTTAGTTCCGTTTGATAAGAATTTCTACGCGGAGAGCCCATCAATGCGGGCAATGACGGAGACAGAGGTTAAGATGTATCGTGCCAGGCGGGATATTACGGTTGAAGGCCACGATGTTCCGAAGCCTATTCGGATGTTCCAGGAAGCAAATTTCCCTGGTAGTTTTTGGCACATTTCATGCTATTAAACGTTTTGATACTATTGATTAGTTATTTATGCTTATTATTTTGTGATTCCTGATGTGTTAGATTACTGCCTGGAGGTGATTGCTAAATTAGGATTTGTTGAGCCAACGCCGATTCAGGCTCAGGGGTGGCCTATGGCTTTAAAGGGTAGAGATTTAATTGGTATTGCAGAGACGGGGTCCGGTAAAACTTTGGCATATTTATTGCCTGCTTTGGTACATGTTAGTGCTCAGCCAAGATTGGGTCAGAATTTCTTAAACTTTATTTTGAGTTTATTGCATTTTGCTATTTTTGCATGTGTAGTTATTAGCTCATTTCAATTGTGTTTGTGGTATGGTTGTTCAGTTCAAGGTGAAGGTCCTATAGTGTTAGTATTGGCACCGACTAGAGAATTGGCTGTTCAAATTCAGGAAGAGGCTTTAAAATTTGGGTTGAGGACCAGTATTAGAAGTACTTGTGTCTATGGTGGTGCTCCCAAAGGACCACAAATCCGTGATCTCCGAAGAGGTATTCTCAGTTTCTTTAGAGAATATCAATTGGCTTTTAGTGGATTTATTCACTGCAAGTTTAGTGGAGTAATTGATGATTCATGGGTTCCTTGTGTGCCAGGTGTTGAAATTGTCATTGCGACTCCCGGTCGATTGATAGATATGTTGGAAGCTCAACACACGAACTTGCGAAGAGTGACTTGCCTTGTATTGGATGAGGCTGATCGGATGTTGGACATGGGATTTGAGCCTCAGATAAGAAAAATTGTAGCTCAGGTTCTTTCATTTGCCATATCTTCGTCTTTAGTACTGTATAACTGTTTGAGAATTTCATAGAACATTTATCAGATCTCTATACTCTATGATCTTTTAAATTAGCGAAATTAGTTTGCTTCATATTTCTTTCCATGTTTTTAAGCTAGTCTTTAAATTTTTAATTTGTGTTGATAATTTTCTCAAGGAGCTTTTTAATTTCTAAGCTAAAGGTCCCCGCTTCATAGATCTCTTACAGTGTTCTCATATGTCATTGATTATATAAATTCCATTCTACACAGTCACTGTTGTCTGTTGGCATTGCTGAGCTAAATAAATTAAATTCAGATGTAGAGTTTGAATTAAATTTCAGTGTTAGTATGGAAATCCTTTATATGTTTCCTTGAACTAAACTTTCAAAGAGATTAACATATGGACATGAGGGCAGCTGCTAACTACATAAAACTGTGGTAGATTTTTTTTTCAAAAAAATATTTGCCATTAAGCAGTCATTTATTACTAAATTGGGTGTATTTATTGTCATAGTAATATTTCCTTATCGTCTTCTTGTAATGGCATCTGCTGCTTCAAGCATTCATGTATTACTACTAAACTGATACACTACAGTCATTGCGTTTAATTCCTTCTAATAAAGTAGGTTGAAGCTGAATACAAAAGTTATGTTCTTATTACAGATCCGACCAGATAGACAGACTTTGTATTGGAGTGCCACATGGCCAAGGGAGGTTGAAACTCTAGCTAGGCAGTTTCTCCGTAATCCATATAAGGTTTGTATTGTAGATTTAACCCAATTTATATGATATTTTTGTTTGTGTGTGTTGGAATTTGCTTTGAAATTTTTGTTATGTTGATGTTTATTCAGTGTCACCCTGTGATTGTGATGAAATTTAGGTAATCATTGGATCACAAGATCTCAAAGCGAACCAATCTATAAACCAAGTTGTCGAAGTTATGACAGAGGCAGAGAAATATAGCAGGTTTGTCATTGCAAGTGTTAACAGAGAAAAATTTGATGTATTGACTCACTAGGTCTTGATTCATTGGCATGTTGAATTTTTGCAGGCTGATCAAACTGCTGAAAGAAGTGATGAATGGGAGTCGAATTCTAATATTCACAGAGACCAAAAAAGGATGTGACCAAGTTACAAGGCAACTGAGAATGGATGGGTGGCAAGCTCTGTCCATTCATGGTGATAAAAACCAGGCTGAAAGGGATTGGGTCCTGGCTGAATTTAAAAGTGGAAGAAGTTCTATAATGACTGCTACTGATGTTGCCGCTCGTGGTCTTGGTAGGATCACTGTGTGTTAGGAATTAAGAGTCTTAGGTCTAATCTATTAGTTCTTGAAAGCGAGTTGCCGGGCTGCTGTCCAGGTTCCTGAGTATATAATTTGTGGTTTGGGTCCAAAGAGGGGTGCCATCATGTGTAATGGCAATTGACTGTTGTTTTTTATTAACCCATAAGCATGATCCTTAACTTCAAGAAATTTACAGGTTGGATGAGAGGCATATTGGTCTCTCTTATTCACCATAAATGTCCTGTGAAATATCTTTGCTTTTGTACTACCTTATTCTTACAGCTTATGTTACAAGGACAAAGGGAGCAACATTAGATTGACATGACTGAAGCATAAGATAATTTAGAATGCTGGCTTACATGAGGTTGTATTCTTTGCTCGAGTTGCCTGAAATGCCATGGCTCCTATCATCAAGTGTCTAAGTTACATAGTTGAACTTATTGTTGCCCATCCACAGTTATGGAGCTGGTTTGTTGTGGCAGCCTGGTTGACTCACATGTGCACATTCTATATTGGGTTTTTAAATGGTGGTGGTGAAGCTGTTCCTTATCCCTGCAAGGTTAAGGTGGGCACATTTATCTGATAAACTTCTTATCTTAAATTTGACCACTCAGATCTTCCGGGTGCAGGGATAAGGGGGGTTTTGTATTCTTTTATGGATGTGAATGAGCTGTGTCATGCCAAGTAATTGACTGAGCTTTTTATTATTTTAATCTGCGGGCAGGCTGAAGTCAGCTCAAGTCTGAGTTGGTTAATTTCTCTTGCAAATGATGTTAACTAAACTTCTTGCCATGTCAAACTTGAACTGAGCTCAACTAGTCTGACCTCTCTTGTTGGCCATGTTTCCTATAGCTTTTTTCTCTGTTTAACAAACCATATCTGTTCTTTTTCCTAACTTATATCTTTGTTGGTTGTAGATGTGAAGGACATAAAATGTGTGATCAATTATGATTTTCCATCCAGCCTTGAGGATTATGTTCACAGGATTGGACGAACTGGTCGTGCAGGGGCCAAAGGAAATGCTTTTACCTTTTTTACACATTCAAATGCAAAGTTTGCTAGGGATCTAATCAAGATCCTGCAAGAAGCAGGGCAGATTGTAAGTCCCGTGTTGACTGCCTTGGCCCGATCTGCTGGTTCTAGTTTTGGAGGTAATTTTCTGTTTTCTTAATTGTATTTGAGTGCTTGGCATGGTATATACTGGGATGATAGGACATATTTGTCCTTGTTGTCATACAGGTTCTGGGGGAAACTTCCGCTCCAGAGGACGGGGAGGCTTTGTCAACCGATCTTCGATTTCAGGGTCCAATACTATTCCTCTCGGTTCAAGGAGGCCGTGGTAGTAGGTAGTGTGTTGGCATTGCTGTTGAATAGAAGCTTTCTTGAATCCGAAGAACTCAGGCTAGTGCATAGAGTACAATGCGTGTGGTGGTTGCAGCTTGTTTTATTATTATTTGACTTTGCCATTAACGTTAAGTTGCAACTTGTAACAAATGAAAGCAATTCATATGGATGTTATTGTAGATTTTGAGCTGGGGCAAGACTGAAATGATATTGTTATTGTTACGGATGGAGGAGCAATGTGACATGACACTATTGTTAGCGTTCTACTATCCTATATAAATTAATTTTGCTTACCTTGCTGTTAGTGCCATAATACTGAAGTCTTGCAAGGTTGTAATTGTAAAAGATTGAATGTGTTTGGGCACCAGAAGACAGTTTTTAAAGTATGATCTCTCTCGAATCTAATCCGCGCATGGAAATGTTTTACATAATACGAATATATGGGATTTAAATCTAGATTTTATTTTATTTTATTTTAATTTTAAAAGGTAAAGCTAGTTGTCTATAAATGAGTGTATTACAAAGTGATACATAAAGTGGTGCGGGAGAGAAATTTAGAAAGAAATAACTAGCGGGGCAAAATTGTAAAACCACCACCCTACACTTGACTATATAGAGCCCAAAACCCTAATTACTTATCCCCACTCCGCAGCCCCAACAGGTAGGTAAACAAGAAGAGAGCTATCTCGAGAAGATGACTACTCGATTCAAGAAGAATCGTAAGAAGAGGGGCCACGTCAGCGCCGGCCACGGTCGTATAGGGAAGCACCGTAAGCACCCTGGAGGTCGTGGTAACGCCGGAGGCATGCACCACCACAGGATCCTCTTCGACAAGTACCATCCTGGTTATTTCGGTAAAGTTGGTATGAGGTATTTTCACAAACTGCGCAATAAATTTTACTGTCCTATTGTGAACGTCGACAAGTTGTGGTCGATGGTACCTCAGGAAGTCAAAAGTAAGGCCTCCAAAGACAACGTGCCATTGATCGATGTGACTCAGTTCGGCTACTTTAAGGTTTTGGGTAAGGGTTTTTTGCCCGAGAATCAGCCTTTTGTTGTGAAGGCCAAGCTTATCTCGAAGACAGCCGAGAAGAAAATCAAGGAAGCTGGTGGGGCTGTTGTGCTTACTGCTTAGGTTATGAAAATTAGAATTTTTTGTGATATTTTGTTTCAGTTTTGAACACTTTACTATTGTTATAAGCAGTTTTGGATGTTTTTCTTGTTCTTGTTTGAGTTAAATGGATTTGGAACTTCTTGCTTATATTGAGATCTGTTATTGATTTCTTCTATCTCTATTTGGTTAAAATGATGTGATTGTTGGCTATTACTGTTATTAATCATTAGTTTTAAATTTGGATTGGTGAATTTGAGTGTGTTTGTTCGAAATGGCATGGATTATGAAGAATATGTTTTTGGAAAATAATATTCAATCTTGGTATTGCAATTGTCTTTGTTTTATGTCTGGGGATATCATTTTGATACATTAGGCCTAGGGTTTCATAATACAATTAGGTAATTTGGAAGTGGGTGGAAGGAGTTATTTGTATGTCAAACATTTAGGCATGACTTGCCAAATACTTGGGGAGTGAGCACTCTGGTGCATAGATTGCTCTGTTTTTGGATAACCAGAGTGAAAGAGTATCACTCCAAATATAACATATTTAGAAAACTCTCCCCTATTAGAAATGGGCCTCTACTTAACTTTTGGGTTATGTCTTGTACAAGCCTAGCCACTTCATGCAATGATTTGAGAAGTTGGATTATATAAATGCAAATATCCTTTTGCTTTGTGAGTGTGTACCTGCTCGAGGAGGATAGGATTAATTGTCAAAGGGCATGTTTTGTTGAGTAGCTTGATTGCCGAATCTGATTGGGATATCAACTGTCATAGTGATTATTTGTATTTTTAGTTTAATGGTCAATGTGTGGTGATGCCTGTATTTTTGGATAGGCAGCTGACTCTATTTGTTGTTTGGGAAAGGATCTGTTAAAAGAACTTTGAGAAGTTTTCCAAACTAATAACCTTGATAATTTGTATACCAAACAAGCCAAAAAATATATAATTGGATTAAAATATCCCTGTAACCAAAATATAACAAAATCAAAATTTCTTTCTCTTCTTTCATTTTTCTATGCCGAAAATGTAGTGAAAGATAGTTGTAAAAATTTTATTTTATATTTGTTGGAAGAAGTGTTAAAGTTTTGCATGCTCGTAATGTTTGTTTTGGTTGTTGGTGGCTGAATTTTTGAAAGATTGTTACCAAAAAATTGATGGGTTTTACCGGAAAATTTATGAATTTTACTAAGAAGTGATGTATTTGAGAATGGGGTGTCGAAAATCCAACCTTCAAGTGTGTCGAGAAGTCCACTTTCGATCACCCCCAATGATCGAAAGTGGACCTGGCTATGTATTTGTCATGATTGAGGATGTTTGGTTCAAAAATAATATTTTTGGCTTGTTTAATGAACAAATTATCAATTTGGTAATATTTTTGACTTGTTTAATAAATAAATTATCATCGTGGTTAATTTGGTAAAACGAATAATGAAGTTTTGGTTGCCTACTTTGAATGTACTGATTTCAATTTATACTTGAGAGAACTGTCTCGTGTAGAACGAACATTCTAGTATCCTGCGGAATAGCAAATATTTGCAGCATCTCCTATTTGCCTTCAGAATTTGTGTAACTCGAACAATGAGTGAGTGAAATGGTTTATACTCACCAGCCCACAGGCTTGATTAACCAACTTCCGATCTTTATGTTCCACCTATGCTTGTATGGGCCTTAAGGGTGCAAGTGTAAAGTTAAACGTTGAAGTCTCAAATTATAAATGAAAGACGACTAGATTAACACTATCTTTCGGAAGAAACCATATATAGAAGTATTGACATTTACACTTAAAACTATACCGACAAGGGAACTGGGAAACAATGATGTTAGCTATTTTGAAAATGCAGCTGTAATTTTCGTTCCCAGGCAATATACACTGGAGTCAACAAATCCCCAACCACCAATTGATGGATCTAGACTGCTTTTAAGTCTCACACAACAGCATTTCTTCTAACCAAACCAAAAGGGGAGGAAGAAAAATAGCAAATTTTGATGATGACAACAACTTTGAGAAATTAAAATTGTTGTTAGGCCTTTCTTCTAACAGGGGACCAGTTTACAGTATACTATTGACCATTACTTGGAAATTTACCAGTAAAGTCGTTTGCAAAATGCAGGTCTTCTTTCATGTCCACCATAGGAACACTAGCCATACGACTTTTCATTTTGGGACATTCTGTCACAACTTTCAACTTCATGATTTTCTGCTACTGAACTGTTGTGGTAGGGTAGGGTAGGATCCAGTTTATGATAGATGACGTTTAACTTTCTTACATTTGATATTGGTTATCAAATATGTGGCCATGGTGCATTTTCAATAAAGATTGTTCACTAGTAAAAACAAATGGTAAATGTTCAAATATGGTAATTGTGTTGGTCTATAATGGAGGTGGGTGGGGGTGGAGATGGAGATGAGTCAGCTTTGATTAAAAAAGAAAGTATGATTTGTCCTGTCAAAGTAGTTGTATATTAGGTTCCATGATGAGAGTGACCTTCATTTCCATCCAAATTGATAGAAACAAACACGGGGCATTAGATTCAACCATCATCTTGTTCAACTGATTAACTATCATATTCCATTCTTGTTTCTTGATTGTTTCCATGAACTCTTGAGTCTTGAGTCCTTTATAATGTCCTTCCCACTTTTGATAACTTGTCACAAACTATTACAAACACATGAACTCTTGAATGTATTCTTTCTTTCATTTTATAAGATACCCATTTGTATATGACACCTCTTACGCTTCCAATAATAGTAGTGAGATTCATGTAGTGACAAAAGCACAAAAAGAGCAGCGGGTGGGTGGGTCATAATTACAACTTTTGTAAAAGTAGGGAGTTCTTTGATAATATCTAAACATACAAGTCCTTATAAAAAAATATGGAGAAATGCTTTGGCCTTATCATGGTAAATATCACAAATTACAAATTCGACCTTAATATTTTGTCCCCTATCACTCCGCCCACCTACTTATCTTATTACTGGCCGCTCTGATAAGCCCCCATTTTTACGAAGGCAAATAATTGAATCAAATATTGACTTATCCCCTTCCCTGAAAATAAATAAATAAATAAAATAGCTATGCAATAATACAAGTGGACGATTTGCAGGTGGCTTCCAACGCTCTCACCATATATGCGAGTCCAGCTCCCTATCACTCTCTGCATCTCCATTTTTTCTTTGTGTATTTACGATCTCTCTGGCATTTCTTTCCCTGTTTGTTCGAGAACATTGTGTTATAGGTTCTTGGTTTCTTGATATTTGTTAGAGAAAGGAAGTGGTTAATAGAGATTGGTGAAAGAGATCGTAAGGAAGGGGATTGCTGTATGTCAAAAGATTGTAAAGAGACTACTTACTGTGGTGGATTTGGAGAGCTCGCTAATCCTTTGCAATGGCCTCAACTTCGCAAAAGACGACGCTTTCTTCTTTCATATCTCAGCCATCTGTTGAAGCTTCTTCCGTTCCCAGGGAGGCTGCTGCTGCTTCTGCTCGTTCCTCTTTGGTGCAAGATTGGAGTGTTGCCTCCGCTGATCAGCCTGTTGAGAATGTTGCCATGATTCATCCTGTTGATTCCATTCCTGATACTTCTTCAAACCCTTCATCTAGAGGTACACTCTTTCTATATATCTGTGTTGTATTTGTTCTTTTGTGTTTCTTGCTTATCATTCTTTTGGATGATCTTGATGTTAGATTGTTGTTTTTACTGTCTATTTGTTATCTTGTTGTTTTCTTGGATTCTGTTATGATGTGTATGCGTTATTCGTCATTCGTCATTTGCACGACATTAATTTATGTCGCCAAAAGAATATTCTTTAGTTTGATTACGTTCAAGAATCAATTTTTTATTCTTTTTTTGAATAATGAGTTTTGAGAATTGAATAAGAATGGCGAGCCATTTATTTTCGATTCTTTTGGCCGTTTGGTGCTTGATTGGCAAACCGAGAGGATAACCTTATGAGTCTTCATTTGATGTCTTAGGTATCATCTCTTCCAGTTTATTGAGTCTTAGGTATCATCTCTTCCAGTTTATTGACCATTTTCTCAAAACCTTTGCTTTGTTTAAAGTGATAAAAGAAAAAAGAAAGACAAATACTGGTATATCTACTTGATAGATAATTGCATCTATTTCTAGAATTGGTATCTTTATTCATTTGTGTAACCTTAAGAGTAAGCAAAAAGTTCTAATACATGTGTCTATGGAGTAGTGCATCTAATTGCATCCGATTAGGACTTTTAAAAGTTGGATAAGGCTATTTATTCGGTTCATTTCAGTCATGGTAGAAGTTTCATAGCTTGTGGTAGATTGATTAAGTTTGTTGCTTTGTGTGTGCAGGAATAACACCCATGCCTAGACCTCAAACCAGCCATCCTTTGGACCCTTTGTCTCCTGCTGAAATCTCTGTTGCAGTGGCAACTGTCAGGGCTGCTGGAGCCACTCCAGAGGTCAATTAGCACCCAAATCCTTTTTAAAGATATTCTTCTATTATAACAATTTCTTATGATTGGTTTCTTGAGCTTTTCTGCTGTTGATTCTGCTTCTGAAGTCTAGAGCTAACTATTATTTGTAATTGCAGGTCAGAGATAGCATGCGTTTTGTTGAAGTGGTTCTGTTGGAACCGGATAAACATGTTGTTGCAGTGGCAGATGCATATTTCTTCCCTCCATTCCAACCATCACTACTTCCCAGAACCAAAGTTGGACCTGTAATTCCTAGCAAACTCCCTGCTAGGCAAGCTAGACTTGTTGTGTATAACAAAAAGTCAAATGAGACAAGCATATGGGTTGTTGAGTTATCACAGGTACATGCACTCACTCGAGGTGGACATCACAGGGGAAAAGTTGTTTCATCATATGTTGTTCTAGATGTTCAGCCTCCAATGGTATGTTTCTCTTCAAGGCATTTGATCTAGATTTGATGCTCTTGAATGTTAGGACCATGAATTTTTCAGAAAATTTCACTTCTGGATTAATAATTGTCATGGATTTTCT
>JAXCLQ010000011.1:3724484-3734733 GCA_035584115.1 Cedrela odorata | reverse complement strand
TACTGTGGTGGATTTGGAGAGCTCGCTAATCCTTTGCAATGGCCTCAACTTCGCAAAAGACGACGCTTTCTTCTTTCGCATCTCAGTCATCTGTTGAAGCTTCTTCTGCATCCGTTTCCAGAGAGGCTGTTGCTTCTGCTCCTTCCTCTTTGGTGCAAGATTGGAGTGTTGCCTCTGCTGTTCAGCCTGTTAAGAATGCTGCCATCACTTCCTTGATTCATCCTGTTGATTCCATTCCTGATACTTCTTCAAACCCTTTATCTAAAGGTACACTCTTTCTCTATATCTGTGTTGTATTTGTTCTTTTGTGTTTCTTTTTTTCATTCTTTTGGATGATCTTGATGTTAGATTGTTGTTGCTAATGTCTATTTGTTATCTTGTTGTTTTTCTGGATTCTGTTATGATGTGTATGCGTTATTCGTCATTCACGCGACATTAATTTATGTCGGCAAAATAATATTCTTTAGTTTGATTGACTGTTGATTACGTTCAAGAATCAATCTTCATTTTTTATTTTTATTTTTTATTTTTTATTTCTGGAATAATGAGTTTTGACAATTGAATAAGAATGAAGAGCCATTTATTTTCAATTCTTTTGGCCTTTTGGTCTTTGATTGGCAAACCGGGAGGATAACCTTATGAGTCTTCATTTGATGTCTTAGGTATCATCTCTTCCTGTTTATTGACCATTTTCTCAAACCCTTTTCTTTTGTTTAAAGTGATAAAAGAACAAAGAAAGAGAAATACTGGTATATCCACTTGATTGATAATTGCATCTATTTCTTGATTTGATCTCTTCATGCCCTTGTGTAATGGAGTGGTGCATCTGATTGCATCCATATAGGAATTTTACTAGTTGGGATTCAGCTATTTATTCGCTTCATTTCAGTCATGGTAGAAGTTACATAGCTTGTTCACATACACAGTAGATTGATTAAGTTTGTGCTTTGCGTGTGCAGGAATAACACTCATGCCTAGGCCTCAAACCAGCCATCCTTTGGACCCTTTGTCTCCCGCTGAAATCTTTGTTGCTGTGGCAACTGTCAGGGCTGCTGGAGCCACTCCAGAGGTCAATTAGCACCCAACTTCATTTTAAAGATATTCTTCTATGATAACAAGTTCTTATGATTGGTTCATTGAGCTCTTTTGCTGTTGATTTTGCTTTCAAAGTGGAGACCTAACTATTACTCGTAATTGCAGGTCAGAGATAGCATGCGTTTTGTTGAAGTGGTTCTGTTGGAACCAGATAAACATGTTGTTGCACTTGCAGATGCATATTTCTTCCCTCCATTCCAATCATCACTACTTCCCAGGACCAAAGTTGGACCTGTAATTCCTAGCAAGCTCCCTCCTAGGCAAGCTAGACTTGTTGTGTATAATAAAAAGTCAAATGAGACAAGCATATCGGTTGTTGAGTTATCACAGGTACATGCACTCACTCGAGGTGGACATCACAGGGGAAAAGTTGTATCATCACGTGTTGTTCCAGATGTTCAGCCTCCAATGGTATGTCTCTCTTCAAGGCATTTGATCTTGATTTGACTCTTTTGTGATTGCTAGGACCTTGAATTTTCTGAAAATTTTAGTTCTGGATTAATAAATGTCAAACTGAATTTTCTGTTGCTATTCATGGTCAGAGAGCAAAAGTATCATGATTTGACATTCTTTAACAATTTCAGAAGATTATTTTTGGGAGAACTGTGTCACAAGCAAGAGATACAATTGCTTCTGTTTATATTGAAAAAATCAAAATTTGTTACTTTTAAGCACCTAATAATAGAGAATACCCTCTGGAATCAGTATTCATACACTGATTGAAATAGTTATGCCTGGATAGTTACTCTATGTTGTTATTTTATTTTAATTCTTTCGTTCAACTTCAGGACGCTGAGGAATATGCTCAATGCGAAGCTGCTGTGAAAGCCTTTCCTCAATTTAAGGAGGCTATGAAGAAAAGGGGTATTGAAGACATGGATCTCGTGATGGTCGATGCCTGGTAAGTTAAATCTATGCTCTAGCTGTTTCAATACTATGTGCTAGTTGGCGCCATGTTCTTTTATTTACAAGGGATTTACACTTTCCACAGGTGTGTTGGTTATTACAGTGATGCTGATGCCCCTAGCCGAAGACTTGCTAAACCTCTTATATTCTGTAGAACTGAGAGTGACTGTCCAATGGAAAATGGTTATGCCCGCCCAGTTGATGGCATCTACGTAGTTGTTGATATGCAAAACATGGTGGTGATTGAGTTTGAAGATCGAAAACTTGTTCCTCTGCCTCCAGCAGATCCATTAAGGAACTATACCCGTGGTGAAACAAGAGGCAGTGTTGATAGAAGTGATGTGAAGCCTTTGCGAATCATTCAACCTGAAGGTCCAAGTTTTCGTATTAATGGGTACTTTGTACAATGGCAAAAGGTAGATCTTGGTTTGTTTAATTGGTTTATTGATATATATTTTCCTAAATTATGCTGTGTTTTCTTATTGTTTTGTTTCTGTTTGGCAGTGGAATTTCCGAATTGGTTTCAACCCCAGGGAGGGTTTAGTTATATATTCTGTTGCATATATTGACGGTAGCCGAGGTCGAAGATCTGTTGCTCACAGGTTGAGTTTTGTTGAGATGGTTGTGCCTTATGGAGATCCCAATGAGCCACATTACAGGAAGAATGCTTTTGATGCGGGGGAAGACGGTCTTGGAAAAAATGCACATTCTCTTAAAAGGGTATGATTATTATTTTCCCATTTGTGTTCTTTATAGTTTTTGGCATCTATATTTTGCTCTTTTCGCTAGTTGGGTCCAAACTGGTGCTGAACGAATCTGCTTTTGCAGGGATGTGATTGTTTGGGCTATATCAAATACTTTGATGCCCACTTTACAAATTTTACAGGGGGTGTTGAAACAATAGAAAACTGTGTATGCTTGCATGAAGAGGATCATGGGATTTTGTGGAAGCATCAAGATTGGAGAACTGGCTTAGCAGAGGTTCGCAGGTCTAGACGGCTAACAGTGTCTTTTATGTGTACTGTGGCTAACTACGAGTATGGATTCTATTGGCACTTCTATCAGGCAAGTTCAAAATCACATGGTTTGTTTAATATTTGTTTGTTTGTGATAAAACTGTCAACTCTCCTGGTATGCCATCTCTGAAATGAAAGATGATCATTTTAAGAGTTGGTTACAATTATTGCATCTTCATACATGACAGTTATGTTACTGTGTCTTTAGTGTACTGTGAGAACATAAATTCGTATCCTTTGAACGATTTTACTAATAGCTTGTAGTTTACTTTATTGCTATATTTAAGGGGCTTTTAGGATGATCATTCAAATCTTTTCTTGGTTCCATTATATTGAACTTCTTGCATCTATTTCCTCAAAAATAAAAATAAAAAAATAAGAATAATCCCTTTCTAGTATTGTCCAACTGTTAGTCAAATATGTGGCCATATCAATGCTGGTTGACTTTTCCATGCTTCCCTAAAAATTTAAGGTGCCATTTCATGTTCTTACAGGATGGAAAAATTGAAGCTGAAGTTAAGCTTACAGGAGTCCTTAGCTTAGGTGCATTGCAACCAGGAGAATCCCGAAAATATGGTACAATGATTGCGCCAGGTTTATATGCACCAGTTCATCAGCACTTCTTTGTTGCACGCATGGATATGGCTGTTGACTGTAAACCTACTGAAGCTTTCAATCAGGTACTCTGCTTTGAACTTTACCTTTCCCCATGTCTATTGGTTTGATTGTGATGATTTTTATGTTTGTTAGTCAGATAATTTGCGGTTTGTTTATACTATCAACCAGGTCTTACATTTTCATTTTACCCTCATGTTTAGGTTGTTGAGGTGGATGTGAAAATTGACAAACCTGGGGGCAATAATGTCCATAATAATGCATTCTATGCTGAAGAGACACTGCTTAAATCTGAAATGCAAGCAATGCGTGATTGTAATCCTCTGACTGCTCGGCATTGGATTGTAAGGCATTATTATCCTCATTTTGGAATTGCTCCTGTCTATTGGTTGAAGGGCTATTTTTATTTTATTTTATTTTGGTGTGTGGTTATTAACCTGTTCTAGACTTTCTAGAGGCACATCAGAAAATATATATTTTGTTGCTAGTTTATTTTTTTAGTGTTAGTTTTTTTCGGCTAGTATGCCCACCTATTTGGCCCTAGTATTGATGGGGCTAGCGTACTTAACTTTATAGTATTTGAATTTTTTTTATATCAGGTTGTAGTAGATATTTCTCTTAACTTTCCCTTCTTTATGTATAAAATAGCATTACTTTGTTATGAATTTCATTTCTTCTACAATTATGGTGTATCGGACTCAGGTCTTGTTTTAGTGAAATTTTGTCTAGGAAGCTATTTTAGATGATTAGTTCGAGAAGGGCCAACTAAAACAAGGCCTATAATTCAAGATGTACTATGCCAAAGTTGGGAGTTCTATTTCTTGCTTTATTGACCAAGCAGATGGGTAGTTCACATTGGCACACAAAATGATATTTGTGCCTATTTACTTGCAGTTATTGGCCAATATTTCCTAGAGTACATTGATGGAAGATAACATGTACCATATCTTAAGTTTAGAACTATGACGAGTTAAGGTTATTTGTGTCTAGCTTCTCCCTTATAGTTACAATTACCGATCTAGTTTGTTTTGATTGATGATGCATGCCATTTTATAATCTAGGTGAGGAATACAAGAACTGTAAACAGGACTGGTCAGTTAACAGGCTACAAGCTGGTACCTGGTTCGAATTGTTTGCCCCTAGCTGGTCCTGACGCCACACTTTTTAGAAGAGCTGCCTTTCTGAAGCATAATCTTTGGGTTACACAATATACCCGTGATGAGATGTTTCCAGGAGGAGAATTTCCTAATCAAAATCCACGCATTGGTGAAGGACTGCCTTCATGGGTGAAGCAGAATCGACCTTTGGAAGAAAGCGATATAGTTCTTTGGTTTGTTGAATATATCTTCTTCCTTTTCCTTTCTGAAGTTATTAACTATGGCCTTCTCTATGTAACGAGTATTTTGCCTTTTAATATCTAAAAGAAATTTTGTCTCCAAAGCACTTGCATGATAGAATGGATTTTTGCACACGAGTACTATTCTTGTTGTGTTAGAGATAGGACATCATAATTTGGTGAAAATTGTTCTTTTTCTGCTGCTTGAAATCATCAGAAACATGGTGGTAGGAACATTATTATGACAGGAATAGTCCTTACAGTGCATTCAAATCATGAAAGCTCTTTTTTTCCCCTTCTTCCCTTGCTTTCTCTTATTTGAGGTTAAATATGCAGCTTTGCCTTATAAGGTAATTAACCGAGTTAATCACAGGTATGTATTTGGCATCACACATGTTCCTCGGCTGGAAGATTGGCCCGTTATGCCAGTGGAGCGCCTAGGTTTCATGCTTATGGTAACTACCATGCTAGTTAATTTTTTTGTTCTTGTCAGCAATGCCCTTGATTACATCTGACTGAGTGCATCGAACATGCATGTTTGTACTACATGCTTAGAGAAAAATTTGGCATTCTCTATTGATTCCCCGAGTGCCTGTGAATTAGCTTTTGCTATTTGGAGTCCCTGCTCATTACTATTCTTCTTTTTTGGAAAGGAAGAGCATTTCCCTCAATTCGTGTGTGTATTTAGGCATTTCCTCCAAACTTAAGCTGACAATTTTTCCATTGCTTGGATGGAAGATAATGATGTGGATACTCTTGTTTTGTGTGCAGCCGCATGGGTTCTTTAATTGCTCTCCAGCGGTAGATGTGGCGCCCAGTGCTTGCGAATTGGATGCCAAAGACAATGATGTCAAAGATAACAACGGTATAGCAAAGCCTGCTTTGCTCTCTAAGCTTTGACCACAAGTTTACTACTTGCAAAGCAAATAAAGCAAATTTCTGCCATTGCCATACAAGAAAAATATTATAAAGACTCCTGCTTTCGTATCAAATTCAAATCCAATGCATATCACTAGTAATCTGTCTGTCTCTGTCTTTGTGATCCCCTTGAAGTTGATGTCAATTCATTTCGTATTTGAACAAAGCATATTCATCTCAATTCTTCACTTGATAGATTGTGAGTTTTCTATGTTATTATTACTATTTTAAAGCCGAAGTTCCCTCGACACGATGAAAGAATTTTCTAACCATTAGCAGACCTGAAACATGGCGTCGCTGAACACACACACTAAACTCTCGGTAATTTAACAATCGTACGTACCATGGATGGATATGGAATATGGATTGCTTGCTGTTAGTAGCCAATATGAAAATTAATTAATAAATATGAATTACACTTTTGACCTTTATTATTCAGGCAGCCTTTGACCTGACTCATTGCGGACATTAATATTCTTGTGATCTTCTCTTCTCTTCTCTGCTGCTAAGCAATTGCAATTTTACCAACTTGTATATTTAATCTACCAACAAAAGGTGTTGATTCGTCGTCACCGTGTTTAGGCCACTCGGTCCTCTCATCTGGAGTTCCTTTTCGCCTGCCTTTCTTTCGTTTTCACTGCCAACCTCGACCATTTCATGTATTTAAAGCTTAAAGCAGCTAACCCCAAGAATACAATTCTGTTCATGCACTTCCATCCACAAATAAAAATTTTACAACAACAACAATTATTATTGCCTGCCAAGAAATGGCAGCTACTGTCACTGCTGCTGTTGCGTCCGTTGAACAAGAACAATTGTCTCTACCGATTTTACTAGCCGACCGTGTCATCAAATCGGCGCAAGAAGCCGAATCCTTCAAATTAGAATGCACCGAGCTCAGAAAACAGGTGGAGCGTCTCTCTCAGATGCTCCGCTCCTGCGTCCGCCTCACTACTTCATCCCAATCCCTCTACGAACGCCCTATCCGCCGCGTAGCGGCTGACGTCACCAAGAACCTCGACCGTGCCCTAACCCTAGTTCGCAAGTGCAAGCACACCGGTGTCCTACGTCACGTGTTCTCCATCACCACCAACGCTGACTTCAGAAAAGTTTTCTCCCTTCTAGAGTCTTCTATCGGCGATATGCGTTGGCTTTTGACCATCTTTGACTCCGAGGAAACCAACTTGTCTCTCCCGCCTATCGCCAGTGACGACCCTATCCTCGCTTGGGTCTGGTCTTTCATTTCAACGGTCCAGATGGGCCAGATCAAAGCCCGAATCGACGCGGCTAATGAACTCGCTTCCTTGGCGCGTGACCAGGACCGTAACAGAAAAATGATTGTCGGGGAAGGTGGAATTGTGCCGTTATTAAAGCTTCTCAAAGAAAACACTTCAGCGGACGCCCAAATCGCGGCTGCAAAAGCGCTGTTCTATATCGGTACGGACCAGGAGACGGTGCGTTTAATCGTCGATGCTTTAGGGGTCCCGATAATCATAGGAGTTTTAGGAAAATCTTCAACGAATGTCCAAATTGCGGCAGCAAATTTGGTGGCGAGGATGGCCGAACTTGATTCAGTTGCGCAGGAAGAATTTGTTAGAGAAAACGTAACAAGGCCGTTAATTTCACTGTTATGTACAGACATAGTCTTGGATTTACCTAAACCTCAGTCTGCCAAAACCAGTATTCATTCAATTATTCAAATGAATAAAGAAATGGAAGAGAAGTCAACAAACAAAAAAACTTCAGAAGGTAGTAGCCGCGGTGGGCATTATAAGAAGGAGAAAGAAGTAGAGAATCCGGAAATGAAGGTTAAGGTTCGGATTGCATGTGCTGAGGCTCTGTGGAAGTTATCAAAGGGAAGTTTATCATGTAGTAAGAAGATTACGGAGACAAAAGCGCTGCTTTGTTTAGCAAAAATTATTGAGGTGGAGGGAGGAGAGTTGCAGTTCAATTGTTTGATGACTATTATGGAGATTACAGTGGTTGCAGAGTTGAATGCTGAGCTTAGACGTGTTGCTTTCAAGACTAATTCCCCTGCAGCAAGGGCTGTCTTGGGTCAGATTTTGAGAGTGATTCAGGAAGAAAGTGATGCAATGTTGCAAATTCCTACTATTAGGTCAATTGGGTGCCTGGCAAAAACTTTTCCTGCAAAGGAAAGAAGAATGATCGGTCCACTGGTTGCTCTGCTTAGTAATAGGAATGTGGATGTGGCAATAGAAGCGGCCGTTGCCTTGGGCAAATTTGTGTCGCCGGATAATTTTAATCATTCGGCGCATTCAAAGGCGATAATTGAGTTTGATGGCGTTCCACCTTTGATGAGATTGTTGAAGATTAATGATCGAGCTCAAATGCATGGACTTGTATTTTTATGTTACCTTGCATTGAGTGTTGGCAATAGTAAGGCCCTGGAACAAGCCAGGGCCTTGAATACTCTCGAGATGGCAGCTCGTTCCGTGGTACCTCAACATCCTGATTTGAGGGATTTGTTTTCCAAAGCTATATACCACCTCAGTCTGTATCAGGCTGGAACCCATCCTGATAGACAATCTTATGCAACATAAATGCCTCTTTTCGGTAGCTGGAACATTTCATCGACTGTTTGTGTTGTAAGTTGTATCTTACAAAGAAAATATTGATACCTTGTGGACGAAAGACAACCAAAGGTATGATGATATTAGCGACTTCATTTTCAATTAATGATGTTAATCAGTTGTCTTCAACAGTACGAGTTTTATGTATGTAAAATGCATCTGTCATTGGTTGCACATAATTCAACGTGATTTCTAAATGTAATGTTGAAGAAATACCAAATGTTTGTTTTTTAGGTATTTGTTCTTCTCTGCTCTCTATTTAATAAGAATTTTCCTTAAGAGCCAAAGAGGTATCTATCAATTGAATGTATGGCTACAAATCTATTAAGGGTGAGATGGTACATGGTTGGAGCTAGTAAGTTTGTTTTAAGTAGTGTAGTTATTGTTTCACTGGTTTGAGTGGTTCAGACAGAAGCAGGCTGTGAAGGGTTAGCATCTTTGAGCCAAGGTCCCTGCATGCATACGACCTTTATAGCATCCCTGGGTCAGAATATGGGTTTGATTTTGAAGCTGGCTTTTCTGCTGCTCAAAGTTCAATAAAGACTAGTTAGGCAACATTTTTTGGTCCAGCACTTAGCTATTATGTTGTCGATTATGATGATTCTTTTGCATACATCATTTGTTCAAATAGTTGAATTCCTCTTATGAATCAAGAAAATTTCTCTAGTTATTGCATAATTTTCTGCATGATGTTCATGTCTTTTCTGAATAACCATTCCTAAGCATTCGGAGTTGAGCATCAAATGGATAAATTGTGATGAAGGATGTATATTGTATGCGGCATATAAGCCTTTTACTTTCATTCACTCCTTCCATATAACAATGACAGAAATATAGCATCAACAGTTCATACCCATAGGCATCCATCTATAGATGACATTGATACTCAGTTTTAGACTTTATTTATGGAGTATTATTGGCTTATTTATTGTTCAAGCATACTAGATGATGACATGTCTCTAATTTTTGTTATGCTGTTGGTAACTCCTTATCTCTGTTTGATATATGGTAATTCTTACTATCTACCAGCTTTTTTGAACAGAAAATGTTCATGCTTTCATCAGTGTATTAATTTCTGAAGTATGTTTACTTGATAAAACATTCTATTTTTCTCTTCATAAAATGAATGAGGAGGTAGAAGGGAGATTAAGTTAGACTCATCTCAGCTATCTATCATCCTCCTGCTGTGTTATTTTGCTTGTCCTCAATTAGAATATTGGGTAACCTTTATTTCAACCAAGAGGAATTAAATCAATTTATTAAACTTAGGACTGTTACCAACAGAAGTGTATGATGGAGCAAAAAGAAAAAAAAAAAAAAAAAAAAAAAAGACATCCCAACCATTACAAACTATAAGCAATACGCTTCTTCTATTAGCTTATGAATCAAATATTAAAGTGTCGTGACTTAAAAGTATGGAAGTTTACACCAGAAAATTCATCACCACTAACTGTAGTGCTAATTAATTTGCAAAAACCAATGGGTCCTAAATGATGAATGGATGGGCTGGGCTGACCTTCCCTTAGTTTTTATTTTGGGCTGCTTTGGCCCATTTTACCACTGTTAAAACATGAATTCAACATCTTTGACCCAAAGAAGATAAAACTCGGTAGCAATGATAAAAATCAAGACCTTTTCCCTCGTAAGATATTGTTGCGTTAGGAACTACAATTTTATTCGTAAATTTATTAATCCCTGACTACAAAGGATGAATTTGATTTGCCGGATTTAAAAAATAATAATAATAACCTGTAACAAATTTAGAAAAAATA
>JAXCLQ010000011.1:3669765-3716232 GCA_035584115.1 Cedrela odorata | reverse complement strand
TTTTTTTTTTTTTTTAGTAATTTATTTTTTTCCCTTTCTAATATTGTCAAACTTGTAGTCAAATGTGTTGCCATATCAGTGCTGGTTGACTTTTCCATGCTCCCTAAAAGTTTAAAGTGCCATTTCATGTTTTACAGGATGGGAAAATTGAAGCTGAAGTTAAGCTTACGGGAGTCCTCAGCTTAGGTGCATTGCAACCTGGAGAATCCCGAAAATATGGTACAATGATTGCACCTGGTTTATATGCACCAGTTCATCAGCACTTCTTTGTTGCACGTATGGATATGGCTGTTGACTGTAAACCTGGTGAAGCTTTCAATCAGGTATTCTTCTTTGAACTCCACCTTTCTACATGCTCCTAGTTTGATCGTGATGGTTTATATGTTTGGTAGTCAAATAATTTGCATTTTTCTTTTTCTCAATTATGCTATCAATCGGGTCTTACATTTTAATTTACCCCTCATATTTAGGTTGTTGAGGTGGATGTGAAAATTGACAAACCTGGGAGCAATAATATTCATAATAATGCATTCTATGCTGAAGAGATGCTGCTTAAATCTGAAATGCAAGCAATGCGTGATTGTAATCCTCTGACTGCTCGGCACTGGATTGTAAGGCATTTTTATCCTCATTTTAGAATTCCTTCTGCCTATTGATTGTAGGCCTTTTTTTTTTCTTTTTAGTTAGGCATACAATTTCATTTATAGAGGCACATTAGAAAAGATATCAAGTGTTGCTAGTTTATTCTTTTAGTGTTAGTTTTGTTTGGCTAGTATGCCACCTATTACCTTAATATTGACAGGGCTAGCGTTCTTAACTTATAGTATTTGAATTATTATACAAGGTTGTGGTAGATATATCTCTTAATTTTCCCCTTTTTATGTATAAAATAACATTAGTTTGTTTTTAACTTCATTTCAGCTACAATTATACTGTATTAGGCTCAGGTCTTGTTTTAGTGAAATTTTGTCAGGGAAGGTATTTTAGATGAGCAGTTTCATAAGGGCCAACTAAAAACAATGCCTATAATTCAAGATGAGCTATGCTAAAGTTAGGAGTTCTATTTCTTGCTTTATTGACCAGGAAGATGGGTGGCTCACATTGGCACATGAAATGATATTTGTCACTAGTAACTTCTACAGTTATTGACCAAAACTTCCTAGAGTACATTGATGGAAGATAACATGTACCATTTCTTAAGTTTTAAAACTATGGCGAGTTAAGGTTATTCGCGTCTAGCTTCTCCCTTATAGTTACCAATCTAGTATGTTTTGATTGACAATGCATGCCATTTTATACTCTAGGTGAGGAATACAAGAACTGTAAACAGGACTGGTCAGTTAACGGGCTACAAGCTGGTACCTGGTTCAAATTGTTTGCCATTAGCTGGTCCTGATGCCACACTTTTTAGAAGAGCTACCTTTTTGAAGCATAATCTCTGGGTTACACCATATTCTCATGATGAGATGTTTCCAGGAGGAGAATTTCCTAATCAAAATCCACGTATTGGTGAAGGACTGCCTTCATGGGTGAAGCAGAATCGACCTTTGGAAGAAAGCGATGTAGTTCTTTGGTTTGTTGAATATATCTTCTTCCTTTTCCTTTCTGAAGTTATTAACTACAGTCTTGTCTATGTAACAAGTAAATGGCTTTTAATATCTAAAAAACTTTTTGCCTCTGAAGCACTTGTGTGATAGAATGGATTTTTGTAGACAAGAATTATGCTTGTTTTGTTGGGGATAGGACATTATAGTTTGATGAAAATTGTTCTTTTTTTGCCTGCTTGAAATTGTTAGAAATATGGTGGTACCGACATTATTATGACAGGAATAGTCCTTAGAATGCATTTGAGTCATGAAAGCTCTTTTTCCCCCCATTTTTCCTCGCTTTCTTTTATTTGAGGTTAAATGCACAGCTTTTCCTTGTAAGGTAATTAATTGAGTTAATTGCAGGTATGTATTTGGCATCACACGTGTTCCTCGGCTGGAAGATTGGCCTGTTATGCCAGTGGAGCGGCTTGGTTTCATGCTTATGGTAATTACCTGGCTAGTTAATTTTCCTTTCTTGTCAGCAATGCCCTTGATTAAATTTGACTTCATCATGGTTGTACTACATACTTGATAAAATTTGGCACTCTTACCAATTCACTGAGAGTGTCTGTGGATTAGCTTCTCTATTTTGAGTCACTTCTCGTGATTATTCTTTTGCTTTGTATAGGAAGAGCATTTCTGTCTATTGTGTGTATACAAGCATTTCCTCCAAACTTATACTGGCATTTTTTCCATTTCTTGAGGCAGATAATAATGTGGATACTTCTGTTTGTGTGTGCAGCCGCATGGGTTCTTTAATTGCTCTCCAGCAGTAGATGTCCCGCCCAGTGCTTGCCAATTGGATGCCAAAGACAATGATGTCAAAGATAACAATGGGATAGCAAAGCCTGCCGTGCTCGCTAAGCTTTGAGCACAAAAGTTACTTCCAAGAGCAACGCAAATTTGGCCTTTGCTCCCTGCCCACACAAGGAAAATATCACAAAGGCTCCTCCTGCTTTTGTTATTTATATGAACCTTCACGTGCCCTCTTCCAATTACATAAATATATCGAATTTTATTTTATTATATTCTTGTAATCTTCTCTTCTCTTCTCTGTTCTGCTAAGCTATAAGCTATTTTACGTGTCAGCTTGACCCGATAGCATATTTACTAACAAGAGGTCAACAGTCGTCACCGTCTTTAGGCCACTCCGTACAGCAAACTTGCCTGTCTTTCCTTCGTTCTCACTGTCAACCTGAACCCATCTCATATCTTTAAAGCTAAACCCAAGAATCCAAATCCCATTTCACATCTTTAAACCTTACCACAAGAATCCAATTATGTCTATGCACATCCATCCATCCATCCATCCATCCACAGATAAAAATTTATAGTCAATAATTATTGTCCACAACAACCCCAGCACAGCCACAATTCTTCATTACCAAGTGATGGCCGCTACTGCGACTGCAGCTGTGGTTTCCGTTGAAGAAGAAAAATCGCAATCGTTGCAAGAAGAATTGTCTCTCCCGATTTTACTAGCCGATCGTGTCATCAAATCGGCGCAAGAAGCTGAATCCTTCAAATCAGAATGCACCGAGCTCAGAAAACAGGTGGAGCGTCTCTCGCAGATGCTCCGCTCCTGCGTCCGCCTCGCCGCTTCATCCCAATCCCTCTACGAACCCCCTATCCGCCACGTAACGGCTGACGTTACCAAGAACCTCGACCGTGCCCTAACCCTAGTTCGCAAGTGCAAGCACACAGGTGTCCTCCATCACGTGTTCTCCATCACCACCAACGCTGACTTCAGAAAAGTTTTCTGCCTTCTAGAGTCTTCTATCGGTGATATGCGGTGGCTTTTGACCATCTTTGACTCCGATGAAACCAATCTATCTCTCCCGCCTATCGCCAGTAACGACCCTATCCTAGCTTGGGTCTGGTCTTTCATTTCAACGGTCCAGATGGGCCAGATTAAAGCCCGAATCGATGCGGCTAATGAACTCGCTTCATTGGCGCGTGACCAGAAACGTAACAGAAAAATGATTGTCGAAGAAGGCGGAATTGTGCCGTTATTAAAGCTTCTCAAAGAAAGCAATTCAGCTGACGCCCAAATCGCGGCGGCAAATGCCCTGTTCAATATCGGTACGGACCAGGAGACAGTGCGTTTAATCGTCGATGTTTTAGGGGTCCCAATAATCATAGGAGTTTTGGGAGAATCTTCAACAAATGTTCAAATTGCGGCAGCAAATTTGGTGGCGAGAATGGCGGAACTTGATTCAGTTGCACAGGAGGAATTTATTAGAGTAAACGTAACAAGGCCGTTGATTTCATTGTTATGTATGGACATAGTTTTGGATTTATCTAAACCTCAGTCTGTTAAAACCAGCATTCATTCAATTATTCAAATGAATAAAGAAATGGCAGAGAAGTCAACAAACAAACAAGTTTCAGATGGTAGTAGTCGGGGTGGGCATTATAAAAAGGAGAGAAAAGTAGAGAGTCAGGAAGTGAAGGTTAAGATTCGGATTGCATGTGCTGAGGCTCTGTGGAAGTTATCGAAGGGAACTTTATCATGTAGTAAGAAGATTACGGAGACAAAAGGGCTGCTTTGTTTGGCGAAAATTATTGAAGTGGAGAGAGGAGAGTTGCAGTTCAATTGTTTGATGACTATTATGGAAATTACAGTGGTTGCAGAGTTGAATGCTGAGCTTAGACGTGCTGCTTTCAAGACTAATTCCCCAGCAGCAAAGGCTGTCTTGGATCAGATTTTAAGAGTGATTAAGGAAGAAAGTAATGTAATGTTGCAAATTCCTGCTATTAGGTCAATTGGGTGCTTGGCAAAAACTTTTTCAGCAAAGGAAAGAAGAATGATCGGTCCATTGGTTGCCCTGCTTAGTAATAGGAATGTGGATGTGGCAATAGAAGCGGCCATTGCCTTGGGAAAATTTGCGTCGACGGATAATTTTAATCATTCCGAGCATTCAAAGGCAATAATTGAGTTTGATGGCGTTCCACCTTTGATGAGATTGTTGAAGATTAATGATCTAGCCCAAAAGCATGGACTTGTATTGTTATGTTACCTTGCATTGAGTGCTGGCAATAGTAAGGCCCTGGAACAAGCCAGGGCCATGAATGCTCTTGAGGGGGCAGCTCGTTCGGTGGTACCTCACCATCCTGATCTGAGAGATTTGTTTGCCAAAGCTATATACCACCTCACTCTGTATCAGAGTGGAACCCATCCCCATAGACAATCTTAGGCACCATAAATGCCTCTTTTTCAGTAGCTCATCGACTGTTTGCGTTGTAAGCTGTATCTTACAAAGAAGAGATTGATACAATGTGGATGATAGACAACAAAGGTACGATGATATTAGAGAGTTCACTTTCAATTAATGATGTTAATCAGTTGTCTTTAACAGTATCAGTTTTGTGTATGTAAAATGCATCTGTAATTGGCTGCACATAATTCAACGTGATTTCTAAATTTAATGTTGATGAAATACCAAATGTTTGTTTTTTGGTGTTTGTTCTTCTCTATTCTCTATTTAATAAGAATTTTCTTTGAAGAGCCATGGAAGAGGTCTCTATCAGTTGAATGTTTGGCTAGAAACTTAATTAAGACTGAGATGGTAAATAGTTGGAACTAGTAAGTTTGTTTAAGTTCTGTAGTTATGGTTTGAGTGGTTCAGCCAGAAGCAGGTCGTGAAGGGTTAGCATCTTTGAGCCAAAGTCCCTGTAAGCACATTATATTTATGGCATCCCTGGGTCAGAATATGGGTTTGATTTTGAAGCTGGCTTTTGTGCTGCTCAAAGTTCAATAAAGACTAGTTAGGCAACAATTTTTCATCCTGTCCTTACTCAGCTACTATGTTGTCATTTCTGATGATTTATTTGCATGCATTATTTGTTTAAATAGTAGAATTCCTCTTATGAATCATGAAAATATTCTCTAGTTATTGCATTATTTTTTATATTGATGATGTCTTTTCTTAATAAACATTTCTAAGCATTCGGAGTTGAGCATCAAGTGGATAAAGTGTGTTAACGAATGTATATTATGTGTGCATATAAACCTTTTACTTTCATCCATTCTTTCCAAATCATTAACAATGACAGAAACTAAGCATCAGGAGTTCGTACACATAGGCATCTATCTATAGATGACATTGATATCCACTTTAGACATTAATTATGGAGCATTATTGTCTTATTTACTGTTGAGGCACACTAGAAGACATATCTCTATTTTTTGTTGTGTTATTGGTAACTCATTTGTGTTCGAGTTATATGCAAACTCTTACTGCCTGCCTCACAATTTTTTGTAATTTTCACCTTTAATGCTTCTATATTTTTTCGAGAAGTTCAGTGGTCTCCAGCATTTTTGAACAGCAAAAGTTCATGCTTTGATCAGTCTATTAATTTCTGAAGTGTGTTTACTCTAAAATGTTCTATTTTCCTCTTCATAAATGAATGAGGTGGTAAAAGGGATGTTAAGCTAGACTCATCTCAGGTGTCTATCATCCTGCAGTGTTGTTGTATTGATGTAGTTTTATTTGCTTGACCTCAATTAGAAGAATGAATCCCTTCATTTGAACCAAGAGGAATTAAATCGATTTGTTAAAACTTAGGACTGTTACCAAAACTGGTAAAACTGGAAGTTGTGAACAACAGAAATATGTATGATGAAGCAAAAAAATAAGACTTCCCATCCGTTACAACTGTAAGCAATATGCACAAAATGTTCTTCCATTATTAGCTTTTAAATCAAACACGAGTATCGTGACATAAGTGTGTGGAAGTTTCCCACCAGAACATTCATTTTGCCTTCCAAATCTGCAAGCAATTGAGGGCCATATGTGATACCATGGCACAGAATTTGCCACACGTGCCATGGATCCATTACCACTACCGACACAAGTTTGCAGCCTCAAGAATTCGCATTCTTTAGAAGAGTAAATTCTGTGTAGTGCTAATGATCTCCAAAAATCAATGGTACTAAATGATGAACGGAAGCTGGGCTGACCTTCTCAGAGTTTTTATTTTGGGTTGATTTTGCCCATTTTAGAAATTTATTCTCTTTAGAAATATAATCTTATACCTCTCTCGTGTCTTTATAACTAGTATATGGATTCTTTCTTTTGAGTTTTCAATCACAAGGGAGAGGGACCGGCAGTAGTATTATTGGAAACAATAGGGAACGAAGTTCTTGTTCCACCAAACTTCATTAAACCAGCAAAATGCAAATTATAGAGAGATCTTATGGAGGAAGAAAGCGATTGTTCCTATCTAACTTGTCGCAATGCTAAACGCTCGATCATTGAACATGTATTTAGAAGTTTTCTGGTGCATACATATTTCGAGTGGGGTAATCAATGGTGACATGAAAAACAATTTTCTGAGAGTTGTCAGTGAATGCCTTATCTTTAATAAGAAGCAATAACCAAAACTTTACACTTTAAGAAACCATTTAATGTAAATTAAGGTTCCTTACTATTTCATGTTTAAGGTCATTATTACTGATGAACCTAACTGGGTTTCAATGGACTAATGATCATCAATAGCAGGACCTCGATAGTTGCAACAGCAATACTAAGCTAAGCAATATAAAGTAAGTAGCTATTTTGGAATACCAGCTGGGAAACTGATCATCAGTTTTCCATTCGCATGTCATTAACTTAGTAGCAAACTCGAAGAATTCATGACATTAAGTGAAGACCCTCGTGACGAACGTTTAGGGTAAATTTTGCTGGAAAGAAAGTCACTGTCATCTGTTTCATGGATATGTTTGCACCTGGTAGCAATCTTTTCTTGCATAATTTGATGATTAACGATCAGAATTTGTTATTGCCCATTCCCAGTAGTAGCTGATAGCTCTATTGTCGGTTTTATGCCCTAGATTCAATAAGGATAAATATGTAATTGTACATTATTGTATTGTTTAATAAATTTGGTAATTTATTTATAAGTTTTGTCTATGTTGACTATTTATTCTAATTGTCATTAGAATAACAATTAGAGAAATTAATTTAAGTTTAATTATGAAATCTCGTTATTTTTAAATGTTCTCGATCGTATGATTATCAATACTAAGACATTGATAAATTTATATTAGATCGGCATATATTATGTCTGCTTGCTTAGAGAAAGAAGGTAACTGATCTCATAAGTTACTAGTGAAAGTATTCATTTAGTCTAACATATGAAAGTTTGTTAGAGAACAAGTTCATCAGATTGACCCGCTTGAGAAACCCATATGGATTTCTTTCAGTTATTATGGTATGATTAATCCTTTGACTTGAGATCTTCAAGGTGTCTTGTTTGTGAATCATATGTGTTTTGACATGACACTTTTATTGTCCATAGCAAGATTGTGGATAGGATAATGATTGGATAATATGAAAAGCATGCGAAAGTTGTGAGAGATCAATAAATGATTCTCTGCTCTGGATAACATAGAGTCAATATCCCAAATATCGTTATTTTAACATAAGTGATAATATAAGTCCATGGTCATGGAGAGTTCTAAAAGAAAAATTTAAAAACTCTAAAATTATATTATCAACTTTAGTCGAAAGTTTTAATAACCATGATTTAATAGAGTAAACATTTTTTATATTTTAGAATCTTTGGTGGGATATGTATGAGACAAAATGATTGTATCATATGGTAATCATATACGAACTATGTTTTACTAATTTAGTATTTTTTTTCAATTGGGGGTCATGATGCATTACTAAGTGCAACTCATGATCTATGGATTTTAATTTCTTAATTAAAGAGTTAGTTGATGATAAATTAATTAGATTAATTTATCTAGACTTAAAAACACTATAACTTATTCTATTACCAATATAAGAAAAAATCTAATAGGTCACATACTAAAAGATATTAATGAATTAAGGTTAAATTATGTATATAAATGATTAAGGACTTAATTATTAAGTTCATAATTTTTAAGAGTTTATTTAATAGTTTTGAAAACTATTGAGGTTAAATTATAATTATACAAAGTGTTTGTATTTAATTATAATTATTTAATTATAGATTTCTTAATTTGATTAAGATAATATTAATTAATTAATTTAATTAATTAAATAGTATTTAATTTTAAAAAATAGATTACTAATAAGATTAACAATCTATTTAGTGATTTTTCTATTTAAAATAGGTTTTGAAAAGTCGAAATATGAAACCTATATAAACCCAAATTTTAGTCTTAAAACGTACGTGAATGTAAAGAGAGAATTTTTTTCAAGAGTTGAGAAAAAATTATCTTGGCCGAAAACTCTTTATTTGTCTCTTTGTAAGAACTAGTATTCATAAAAAAGATACTCTACATAATTAAGATTTAAGAAAAATACACCTTACATAATTAAAATTTAGGAAAATCTTAAAACCCAAAGACACTCTATATAATTAATATATAGAAAAATCTTAAAATCCTAATTTTCTACCTTGTGTGGATTACTATTAGAACCCTAATTAAAATTTAAGAAAATCTTAAAACATTAATTCTCTACTTTGTGTGGATTACCATTAGAACCCTAATTATCTACCTTATGTGGATTACCATTAGAGACCATACATATGGGTGACTGATTTTCTAAATCTTAAAACCCTAATTCTCTACCTTGTGTGAATTACCATTAGAGGCCACACATTTGGGTGGTTGATTTAGAAAAAGAATGTTCGTGTAATATCTATATTTTAGCCATAACTTTTGGTTCCAATGTTGGATTAACGCGATTTAAGAAACTTTGGAAAAAATTTTTAAAGATCTACAACTTTGTATTTCAAGAAAAAAAAAATGTAGATTCAAACGTTTTAAATATCAAAACAACATTCAAAGTTACGAAACTGTAAAAAATCCAAGAAAGTGCTAATCTAGTCTCATTGGTGGTGAAGATTTAAGGTAAGATCTTAATACAATTATTTATCTTTTGTTGATATTATAAAGCATGATCTTGACATGCAAATTAATAACATTCAATTAATACGATTAATTAAAATAAAATTTAAATTCAGCTGCGTATAGTATGCTTAATTCCCAATAATGGTATCAGAGCCTATACTATTTATATACCTTTAATATTAGTTATTTATTTATTATGCTTAAATTTGAGGCTAATTAGAGAATTGAATGTGATGACATATATAATTGATGCATAAAATTATTATTAATTAATAATTTGGTAATAATAATAAATTATTTATTATTAAAAATTAAATAGTTAATTAGATTAATTATTTATGTTATTCACATGTATCCAATATCTTGAAATTAAATTTTTTAATAGATTAGGACACTCAATAGTATCCTAAATCTAATAAAATTAGAATTTAATTATGAAATACTTTTCTAATTAAATTAGGAATATATATTATAATTAAATTAAATAAATTAAAATTTAATAAGATTAGGATAAGAGTATCCTAAAATATAAATGTTTTATGAGATTAAAAATTTACAATTTTAATAAGACTATGATATAACTTAATCTCAAAAGAGGAAATCGTTTCTAACTTTAATTAGATTAGAATTAAAATTTTAATGAAATTAGAATTATATGATTAGTAATATAATTTTATTTAAACAAAATAAAACTCTACAAAAGATAAATATATCCAATAAGATTGGATAAATATTAAAATTAAAATATTATGAATATTTTAATGTGATGAATTTAAAATATATAAAATGTATTAAGAGACCTAATAAATTTGAAATTTAGTTGCTTTTTTGATTGATGCATGTCTAAACTGGTTCTATCAAAAAGGTGATAAGAGCCTAAGGAGTTTGGTTTTAAAGTTAGACCTTTGTGACTCCACCACTCTCTTGGAAACCTAACTGATACATTCTTTCATTCAAAATACTTTATTTTAAAGTTTAAAACGAATTAAAAACAAAAATTTCTCCGAATAATTTAAGTTTATATCACTGCTTTCCACTATTATAATCAAAACCTGACTACTTTTTTATTATTTATTTACTTGGCCCTCCTCAAGATCAAAGTTTTACATCAAATATATTTTGCTTATGAATAATGGTTTGACTTAACCAAAATACTTGATGAGTTGGTCCTCGTCATGATCATTTATTTTAGTGGCAAATGTTAAGTTTCATATAAGATATGATTGGCTAAAGCTGTTATGACAAGAGTTGTCAACTTAACGAATCTAGAAGTTACATAAGATATGATTGGTAACAAGTACCTATATAATCAAACTTAAATAGAGTGATTAACCTTTATTGTCATTTTATTTTAAGTAAGATGGGATCCTAGCCCACGACAAATTTTGTTACTAAGAGGGTTGACAAAATTCAAATAAAATAGTGGAAATAACTATTAGATTAAAAGTCTAAATATCTCATGGTTTATATCAATACAATAATTGCAATAAGATTCTTTATTCTTCACATAGATTTTCAAACAAAACATAAGTAACAAATATATAGTTCTGAAGCATATTTGAAGCTAATAAGTTAATTGAGATTGTACCACAACCTAAGAATTATTTTTAAGCAAGTTTTGGAACAAAGTTTTCCATTAGAACCTGCCGAAAATGCAACATAAGAGGAATACGATGCTTAGGTGAAACTTCGTGATAATAATTAGCAGCATATGTGTGATGCTGAGCTCAATGCCATCATAATTACAAAGCAACATGAGTCTATGAATGCTAGCACAATGCATCTCAATGAGTTGTTTGATGCATCTGCTTGCATAAAAAAATATGAGATATCTAAAACTCACTTATATACTAATCTTATATTGTAATCACTACCAGAGTTTTATTCTCATAATTACTTAATATGTTAAGGTTTATTGAGAAAGACTTAAAATTATGAAATGTTCTATAATGCTTATGAATGACTTTAAATAGTTTGAAAAAGACTCTAAGAAAAGTTCGAAGAGTAGGGCCTAAAAAGGGCTAACACTCATAAGTCTGATGGTAGTGTAAGCAAGAAGAAATATGAGGACACATATTTCTTCTGTGACAAGGATTAGCATTGGAAGATGAAGTGTGCAAAATTATTAGAGGGCTTAAAGAGGAAATAACAAGGGATTACTTATACTTTAAGCATATTTATGATTGAGGTTAATCTTAATGATAGCAAATCTTCTAGTTAAGTATTAGATATCAATTGTGATTCTTACGTATGTGATAATATGAAGAGTTTCAATGAGAATAGAAGATTTCATAAAGATGAAGTGGACTTATAAGTGAATAAAGGAGCAAGAGTTGTTGTTTTAGCTATAAGAACTTATTTTCTGTCATTACTGAGTATATTAATTCTAGAATTAGAAAATTATTTTTATGTTTCAGTACTTAGTAGAAATATTATCTCTTTATCTTGTTTAGACAATAAATGATTTAATTTTATAATAAAGAATAATAGTTATTCACTATCATATGATGATATTTATTATGGCACTAGATATTTGAGCAATGAATTATATGTTCTAGAATTAAATAATATTATCCTCAATATAAACAAACAAGATAGTCTAAAAGAGTCATACCTTTGGCATTATAGACTTTGTCATATAAATGAAACAAGACTTACAAAATTGCATAATATGGTTACTTGAACTTTTTTTATTATGAATCATATAAAACTTGTGAATTTTGTTTAATTTACAAAATGATAAAATCGCCTTTTATTAGAAAGGGATTACGTGCAATTGAATTACTAGAGCTAGTACATATTGATGTATGTGGCCTTATGACAATTCAATCAAATGGTCGTTACCTCTACTTTATAACTTTTATTGATGATCATTCACGTTTTGGTTATATATACTTGATGAAGTATAAGTCTGAATCATTTGAAAAGTTCAAAGAATTTAAAAATGAAAAGTTCAAAGAATTTAAAAATGAAGTAGAGAAACAAACTAACAAAAATATTAAGACATTGTGATATGATCAAAGTAGAGAGTACTTAAGCTATAAATTTCAAGACTATCTTAGAGAACATGACATCATTTCACAATGAACTCTTTCAGGGACACCGCAATATAATGATGTTTTTGAAAGGAGAAATCGAATCTTATTAGATATGGTACGGTCAATGATGTTTGACATAAATCTTTCAATATTGTTCCGGAGATTAAAATTGGAACAACTACTTATCTTTTAAATAATGTTCCATCCAAATTAATTAGCAAGACACCATATGAGATATGGCATGGCAAATGACTCAATCTCAATTTAATGAAAGTTTAAGGTTGTAATGCTTATGTGAAACAATTGCCTATTGACAAGCTGGATGCAAAGTTGATTAAATGTAAATTTATGAGATATCCAAAAGAAATAAATGGATATTACTTTTATTATCCAAGTGGACAAAATGTGTTTGTCTCACATAACACTATTTTTCTAGAGAAAGAGTTTCTTCTAAGAAAAAATAGTGGGAGTAGACTAGAACTTAATAAAGTTCTAGAACCATAAAATGACATTAAATTACCTTCAATGTGCAAAAGATTAGTGGTGGAACAACTATAAGATTAAGAATTCCGAAAGTCTAATAGAATACACCATAAACCAAAGAGATATAAATCTCTCATGAAGTGTAAACATGATGTAATAATCGTTGAAAACAATGATCCTACTAGTTATATAGAGATAATATATGATATTGACTCTTCTAACTGACTTAAAGCTATGAAATCTTAAATGGACTTAATGCATACCAATCAAGTTTGGAACTTGGTAGATATACCTAAAGGAATCACTCTCATTGAGTGTAAATAGGTCTTTAAGAGAAAGACAAGTGAGTTTATTAGGATTCTACTTGCAATAGCATATATCATGATTATAAGAATTAACAAATGTCAAAATTGTCTTCTTAAATGGAAACCTTACAAAGAATGTGTATATGATACAACCTGAATGTTTCATTTATAAAAGAAATATAAACAAGATATGTAAGTTATAACGATTTATTTGTGAAATAAAGCAAACATTTTGGAGTTAGTATTTTCATTTTGATGAGATAATCAAAGAGTTTGATTTTATCAAAAATAAAGATGAATCTTATGTGTGTAAGAAGATTAATGAGAATGTAGTCATATTTCTAATATTATATATAGATGACATATTAATAATAGAAAATGATTTTCCAATGCTTCAATCAGTCAAATTATAGTTATCTAAGAAATTCTCTATGAAGGATTTGGGAAAAGCAACTTATATTTTGGGAATTAAGATCTATAGAGATAGATCTAAAAGGTTGATTGGTCTCTTACGATCCATGTACATAAATAAAGTTCTTAAAATGTTTAAGATGAAAGATTTAAAAAGAAGTTACTTGCCTATAAGGCATAAAATCTACCTTTCTAAAGGAAAAGTGTCTTAAAATTTCTATAGAGGTTGAGTGCATGAAATAAATCTCATATACTTTAGTTATATGATCAATCATGTATGATATGCTATGTACAAAGAACTAATGTGTCATTCACTTTAAGTGTTACGAGCACATATTAGGCAAGTCTAAGTGAAGGTCACTGAACAACGATCAAAACAATCATTAAGTACTTAAGAATTTGTACTTAATGATTAATGATTTGTTCTTGATTTATAGATGATGTTTTAAACTTAAAGTGTTGAGCTATTATGATGTTAACTTTCAATCTAACAAAGATGATAGCAAATTACAATATAAATATTTGTTTACTATGTTAGGAGTTGTTGTAAGTTGGAAGAGTTTTAAGCAAATTATTACAATAAACTCAATGACCAAAGCCAAGTATATAGCCGCTTCAGAAGCAGCTAAAGAACTAGTTTGGATAAGAAAGTTCATCACAAATTTTTAGTGTAGTTCATAACAATCACAATCTGCTTGTGATATATTGTGGGCCCATAACCCACAGGCTATAGAACAAACGTCTCTATAAAGATCCAAATATGTACTTAGGTGATATCACCTGATTATACAGATAATATAAAGGTGAAGTGAAGATATAAAAGATACTCACTAAAAAAATCTTAGCAAATTCTCTTACTAAGCCATTATCTCATTAGAAACATGATAGACACACTAAATTATTTGGTATAAAGTATTATAGAAATTTGCTTTAGTGTAAGTGGGAGATTGTTGGTTATATGTCATAAATCCAATAAGAATTAATACGTAATTGTACATTATTGTATTGATTAATAAATTTGATAATTTATTTAGAAGTTTTGTCTATGTTGACTGTTTATATATAAAGTCTTTAAAATGACAATTAGAGGAATTAATTTAAGTTTAATTTATAAGATCCCGTCATTCTTAAATGTTCCCGATCGTAGGATTATCAACATTAGAACATTGATAAATCCAGATTAGATTGACATATGTTATATCTGCTTTCTTGGAAAAAAAAAAGGCAGTTAATCTCATAAGCTATTAGTGAAGGTGTTCACTTAATCTAACAAATGGATGCTTGTTAGAGAACAAGTTTATCGAACTAACCCGCTTGAGAAACCCATATAGAGTGTTATCCACGTGTCTATGAAATTTCTCTCAGTTACAATAGTATGACTGATCTTTTGACTTGAAATCTTCATGGTATCTTGTTTGTGAATCATATATGTTTTGACATTACACCTCCGTTGTCCATAGCGAGATTGCGCATAGGGTAATGATTGGGTAATATGAGAAGTACGCGAAGGTTATGAGAGATCAATAAAGGATATGCTCTGGATAATATAAAATCGATATCCCAAAGGGTGCCATTTTAACATAAGTGATAATATAAGTCCATAATCATAGCGAGTTCTGAAAGAAGTTTCAGAAACTCTAAAATTATATTATCAGCTTTAGTCGAAAGTTTCAATAACCATGATTTAATAGAATAAACATTTTCCATACTCTAAAATCTTTAATAGGATATGTATGAGGCGAAAGGATTGTATCATACGGTAATCGTATACGGATTATATTTTACTAATTTAGTATTCTTTCTTAATTGGGGGTCATGATTCGTTACTAGATGCAGCTCATGATCTATGAATTTTAATTTCTTAATTAAGGAGTTAATTGATGATAAATTAATTAGATTAATTTATCTAGATTTTAAAAAATCTATAACTAATTCCATTGCCAACATAAGAAATAACTTAATGGATTACATACTAAAAAGTATTGAGAAATTAAGATTAAATTATGTAGATAAATGATTAAGAACTTAATTGTTAAGTTCATAATCTTTAAGAATTTGTTTAATAGTTTTAAAAACTATTGAGGTTAAATTATAATTATACAAAGTGTTTGTATTTAATTATAATTATTTAATTATAAATTTTTTTAATTTGATTAAGATAATATATTTAATTAATTAAATTAATTAAATAATATTTAATTTTAAAAAATAGACTACTAATAAAATTAGAAATCTATTTAGTAATTTTTTTTAATTTTAAATAAGATTTAAAAAGTCAAAATATGAAATTTATAAAAACCTAAATTTTGGCTTAAAAACATACGTGAATGTAAAGAGATAATTTTTTTCAAGAATTAAAAGAAAATTATATTAGTCAAAAACTCTCTATTTGTCTCTTTTGAAGAACTAATATTCATAAAAAGACACTTTACATAATTAAAATTTAGGAAAATCTTAAAACTCTAATTCTCTAGCTTATGTAGATTACAATTAGAGGTCACACACTTGGGTGACTAATTTAGAAAAATGGTGTTCGCGTAGTCTCTATATTTGAATCATAACTTTTAATTCTAATATCAGATTAATGTGATTCAAGAAATTTTAAAAAGAAGATTCGAAAATCCATAACTTTATATTTTACAAAAAAATCTATATTCGAATGTTTAAATGTCAAAATAGCATTCAAAGTTACGGAGTTGTAGAAAATTCGATAAAGTATTAATCTAGTCCTGTTAATGATGAAGATTTAAAATAAAATTTTAATATAATTATTTATCTTTTATTAATATTATAATATATTTAATTCTCAACATCCATTAATCTATTTCATAATTCATCCCATGTCATGCGGAATACCATAACAAAAAGTTTGAACCCTATTTCTAATCCATTGATGAGTTTAATATTAATTAATTCAAAATTCTCCAACTAATAATTGCATGGCATCGGCATCGGCATCGGCATCGGCATCTACTTCATGTCAACCACCTTGACTTTTTTCACTTCGACTAAGGTTACCTTACCAACTCACAGGTTTCCCTTTATATCAGCAATCAGAATACATATTGTGCATGACGTTCATATGTAATAATGTATGTATGTTTGTGCCATAATTGTGGTGTGGTCTGTGGAGTATGTATTTTGCATGATGATATAATACTGATTACATGAACTAGTCATCTCGTAATAAACATGGATTATAGTCACCTTAATTCTTTAATTAAATGAATAGATTCTTAATCAACCCTACCTAACATATTAATAAATCCTTAACACGTGAACCTTAATATTATTGTACTTACACGTGAACCTCTACTACATCAACCTCTTTCCCCGTACGTGAATCCCTTAATTTCCTGTCATTTCAAGTGCCATATGACATTGTTTCCACTTTTACTTTGTTGTTCTCCATAATTTTGCTTAATAGAACGTACGATAATATCTATCACGAGTCCACTTCTTTTTTTTTTTTCCTTCTTCTTTACATAAAAGGGAGTGATGTGTTTTCATTATCAACAAGGACTCATGGAGTTCAAGTAATGGAAAGTATATGCAAACAAGAGAATAAAAGAGTGACTACTCAGAATCCCTGGAATCACTTAATCAGTTTTCACATTAGATCGGACCAAATCGTGATTTTATCACTATATATAGTTATCCAAAGAATTCGTCAACCACTAGCTACTAGCATAATTATTTATTCTAGCTAATTGCATTATTAGGTATCGGGAATTTAGATACCCATGAGTTGACAACACTACTGTAACCAATTGATCAAGCAGACAAACTCTCACACTTTGATTTATTTTATATATTTCATCGGGTGGCTTATTGATCGTCAACAAGAAGGGTTCGAAATCTTTGTCGCTTAGCTTCAAATGTAAAATAAACACACCCTGGATTGTGACAATTCGTATTGGTGGTCACCATCTATTGCATTCTGACTTTTTGAGTGGCAAATTTTTTTGTTTAACGCAAGCCCGGCAAAGCACAACTGCTTTTCGAGTACTCCAAAGAGGAGAGTACAATTAGGTGTAACAAAAGAGTATATCCAGCTAAGGATTCTCCATTTTCAAGGACATGTAGGGAGATCTTACAAAGATCTCAAGTGGGTTTTGGTTGGTATCTGTTTATCATGTCCCAAATTAATTCAAACCGAGTTGATAATGACTTTGATATTAGTCTTGAATATCATCATTTCGGAAACCATCAGATAAGAGAGTTCCTGTAGTTTAGGATAGCACTGGAAGATGCTCTCCAGATGTACCTCATTGGTCTTTTTCGGTTCTTGGATCATCAGATCACTATGTTATTGCAAGTATAGAGATGATTCGATGGAGCGCGGGGACATTTTGGGCTGTCTTTGGTCCAATTTTGTAGCAGCTTTCTTGTGATTTACAATGACCCACCACCGCCCGAAAGTAATTTACAATCTTAAAAATGAGAGTAAAATTAATGCAGAAATTTGACAAAAGTGAAGTATTTTTCAAAAATTTTATTAAAATATGTCTTTTAGAAATTTAAAAATATCTCGTTAATTATCTAATTTTATAAATATTTGTTATGTTTAAATATATAAAATGTGCGTTAGTACTGAAAAGAGATTTAAAAAATTGAAGAAAGTTTTTTTACAATTATATTTCTTTAACTTCCCACTTACCTACCTTCTGCTCGCATCCAACAACAACATGAGCTTTTGTTGAATCCTAAGAGTATTTTCTTGGCATAGAAGTGAGGCATCAGAAGTTTAAGTTTTTAGATTAAGTGACAAATTTAATACACCCATGCATATTGTAATAGGTATACTAACTACTTGCGATGGAAACTGGAAAATGAGCTATGAAACCATTATTGGTTTTCTTGATAGTTGGTAATGTATCTTTTGCAGCCAGCAAAGGAAGAATAGGCATATGTATATATAGTACTGTTGTGATGTGGAAAGAATTAAAACCGATTGCATGCACTACATTACTATGTTATATATAGACATTGATAGACAGTACTGGCCAGGCAAGAAGAAACTTATTGCTTTTGGTAATGTTTTATAAGTTGTGAAATTAAAGCAATTAATTAATACCCTGTTGATCAGTTTTTGAGTTATGAACAATCCAAAGGGTTTGGAACCATTGATATGATTGAACAATTGTGGTGGATCATCTATTATCATTGTAGGCAAACCTTGCCTTCTCTTTCTCTCTCTCTCTCTTCAATAATGGAGAGAGGCCAGCCCGGCCAATTTCAGACTTTTTGAGGACTCACAATGCATGGCTGGATCAAATGCCAGAAATCAGCTTCTTGGATATGACCATATGCATGCCCAGATATATAATCTTTTTATTAAAAACTTTGCCAGCGATTCAAAAAAATCACAATCTAAACCTAACCCACCTATCTAGCTAACTATATGAACATTCAATATATACACCATGGTATGTGTTTAAAATATTATTCAAGAACTCTAAATTGGTCCGGTGTTGCATTCAAATAAGAAATAACTGAAATGTTTGGTACGGTATGTGGGTTCGGATCAAACTCTTAATTAATTAAAAGCTGTTTAGCTTAGGCAAGAAAATTAAAGAGAGCACGAAAATGGCACCATAACAACACATGATAATGATGGTTAATTAGTTAGATACCATACAGAGATTAGGACCATAAAATTAGTAATTTTCACTCTTGAAACGGTAAGATTAACATTATTTCAATCTTCCTCAAACAAATACAGAAAGAAAAAGTACACGGGAACTTAATATTGAAAAGACTGATTGAGAAACTCTTGGAAAAGCTCAGCTAAATGATTCTTACCTGGCTTCAGGGTGGGGAGAAAAATTAAAGGAGAATAGAAAGAAAAAAAATTCTTCATCTCAAACCTTTCAGTAGGAATTCCTTTACTCTCAACATATATGTGTGTATGTTTACCTAGAGGGACAGAAGGAATAAGAGAGGTAAAAAAAAATTGATTTTACTGTTCATATCTGCTGGAAGACATCAAAACTTGTTCCAGTTAGATCTTCTGAAAGCGACGTTAATGGATAGCTACTGAAATCTACTGAACTCTGCGTATGAATCTGGCCTTCATGCCAGGAACTTGGAGTAATTTCTTCGGATTTGACCCCATTGACCTGAAACATAGAGTTTAACTTGTTCTCAGCATCCCACGAGAAAGCTGCATTTTCCACCAAACTGTTCATCTGAAATCCAGTGTAGTTACTCATGTTTGAACTGTTGCTAGAACTTTCCTTTGCTTCATTCAAGAAGAAAGAGCTTACTCTTGAACCTGAATTATCTGAGAAATCAGCCGCAGACATGTTTCCGTGATCAAAGGTAGCTAAACTTGGGATTGAAGAGAGTGCAAAGCTGGAATTTGTCTCAAACTGGTGAGAGGGTTGATACTGTGATATAAGATTCCAGTTATATCCACTTTGATTAGCACCCGCTTGGAATTCAAAACAGGAAAATGGATCATAGACTTGCTTGTTAATGAATTGGTCTTTTGAAGTGTCTGTTAATCCACTGTTATAGTAAGATGAATCATTGACAAGAAATGTTGGCTCCTGAGCTGTGAAGGTTGAAACAGTCGTCGGTAGCTCTTTAGACTGTGGCATTTGCAAATATGCCTCATCTGTATTCTTTTCTTCTTTCACTTCAACATCGGTTATTGGCTTATGGGTTGTTGGGTCAATGCCTTGCTTCATTAGCTTCTTCTTCAAACACGAATTCCAGAAGTTCTTTATCTCATTGTCTGTTCGTCCTGGTAGATGTGCTGCAATCTGAGCCCACCTGAAATTCACCAGAAAGTGATTGTCATAGTAAATAAAGGATAGAAGAGCACACGTACGGATACCCACTTCCATTCTTGTATAAAAAATCTCACAGTACCTGTTTCCCAGAACTTCATGAAGACTGACTATAAGATCCTCTTCTTGCTGCGAGAACATTCCTCTTTTGAGGTCAGGTCTCAAGTAGTTTATCCATCTCAATCTGCAGCTCTTTCCACACCTTTGCAGACCTGCAAGAAACAAATAATTAGAACATTCATCGATGAATCAATTATGAAAACATAGAACGACTGTGTGAATATATACCAGCTAGCTTAGGAACAGAACTCCAGCAGCCAACACCAAATCTTGTAATGTAATTGTATAGTTTCTCATCTTCTTCAGGTGACCATAAGCCTTTCCTTAACTTTTGCTTTACACAACACGAATGGCGTCCCATTTTGCGATGTTGGAAAGAGAAGACTGTGTAAGGACAACCCTTAACGATGATGAACATTTAAAGAAGCCGCTAGCCTGATATATATGATATATCACTCCAATGATTTAAACGTGGTGATGACTTTATTTGTTTAAATTAACTATTGAAAAAAATGAAGAATAATTTCTGATGATTTAATGACAACGGACTAAATCATACTTAGAATTCAAGTTACAGAGAGAGAAGGGCTGAGGAGGAAGGTGAAGCAATCAAGTGGGTTTTACGCAAATCTGGTGCTTCTGCTTTTGCATAGGACTGGATTGGTTTTTAAGATATCTCTCAATCTCTAGTAATATTATAAAGTAAATTACATGACACAACTCCATAAACGTCTTCTTCGTTGTTTATCAATAATTACACTAGCAAAACCGTAACACAAGCCAAATTAGACATACATATACATATAAATGTAAATTAGACATACATATACATATATATATATACATATAAATATACATGTACTTATCATAACATATATTATAAGGTTAGTATTAAAAACCTAATTTTTTAACCCATTTATATGCCGTTAGATTAATTATATTTGAATGATTGAGCTTGTATTTTATATATGAATTAATTATAATGTATTTTCTACATGTTAGATTTAATCTCAATCATTAAAAATGTATTGATTTAATGGTTGAAAAATAAATGACATAATTTATATTCTCTTAAAAGAATTAGGATTATGTCTTGTCACAACAACACTTTGAATTCACTAACTAATTAATATTTATGAAACTATTTGATATAAATATTTTTTGTTTTGCATCATTGAAAACTTAATTCAATGGCAAGATTAATGTAAATCCGCTAATCATGAACAAAATTATCAAAAATACAAAATTAGTTGGTTACCCTAATTTTTATCATAGCATTTCATCTAGTATTTTGATCCATTAAACTATAAATTGATGAAGCATTTTGGAATAATAATAATAATAATAATAATAATAATAATAATAATAATAATAGTAAATATTTTATCAGTGTTTTCTTTATAAGCACCGTTGCATATTATCGCATTAAACGAAAAATTATAAATATAAATAAAATAAATGAATGAATGAAATAGTCGTGTTATATTGGTAATTTTTATTTTTAATTCTATAAATGCAATAATTAAAGAATTTAGTAAACAATAAATATTAAACATTTCAAAATTTATCTCAAATAGTAAACGTCAAATAATGTAATAATAAATATTATGTTCTTCGAATTTAATTTAATATTATATTTGATAAATAGTTATTTTTATTTGGCCATCATTCATTGTATATAAAGCAATTATGCAATAATCTCCAAAATTAAAGGAAACTTTATGGTGCCATTGATCACTTTAACGACTCAATGCATTTGATATATATTGGCATGTCAATGTTTCATGTAAAATGCCTAAAATGAAAAAGAAATGTGTTGCTCAGTTCGATTTCTCCGTTGAATTTAATAAAGATGAAGCCAGCCGACGCTAGTCCGTCAACAAATGTGGGCTCCATACATGTATTTTGACTATCAAAACAAGGCCCTCTTGATGGAAGTTTCCATGACCGACACTGACACGACACGTACGATGATAAAAATAAATAAATAAATAAATAAGCGAAATCATACTACATCGATAATAATATTATTATATTTAATTACCTCCATAATAATAATATTATTATTATATTTAATTATTAGTTAACTAATAAAAATAATAAAATTATTAAAATAATTATATATGTATAAATTTTATATATTAGTAGTATTTTTTAAATCCTTCTATTGACAATTAAAAAATTAATAAAAAATATTTTTGAAAGTTTTTTTTTTGTTTTCGACATAAAATTTAATTTAATTTAATAAATATATATTGTATTTTTAATTTATAATTATTAATATAAAATATAAATATAAAATATATAAATAAATATGTGATTGATTGTTAAATATGAATTTATAAATTAAATATTTTATATGTTATATTTTTAAAATTGAACAAAAATATAAGAATTATTAATATAAAATTTAAGAAAAGTTATTGCAATATATAATATATTTTAAATAATTTTTAAATATACAATAATTATTCTATTTTTTAAATTTATCAAATATGTACAATAAATTAGTACTTAATTTATAAGTGTTTATCAAATTAAATTAAATTGAATGTCAAAAATTGAAAAATAATTTTTAAGGATATTTTTTTTGTTAACTTTCTAATCTAAGGGGAGATATGTAAAAAATATTAGTAATATATAAAATTTATACAAAAAATATTATTTTATTTATTTTATTATTTTGATTAGTCAACTAATGATTAAATATAACGGTATTAATATATTATCTATTAATTTTAAAAAATTATATTTATGTGTAATTTTGTTGTATATGAAAATATCCCATAAAAAAAATTATATTTAAAAATACGCAGCCACATTTACGGCCAATCAGTACAGTTGTTAGCTAAGCCTATTTTGTCCGGCATTAATCTCTTCTGTGTTGCACCACTATATCACCAGATCAACTTGAATATAACCATCGGACGGCTGGGATTGTGTATTATACAATCAGTTGAAATTACAAACAATACTGGGCCTGGATCAGGAAGATCTTCAATCACGCGTGAAAAAAATTTGCACATCGCCGCCCACGTAATTAACATTTTTATTATATAAGTTATGGGATAATCTATTATATTAACATTTTTATAATATAAATTATGGGATAATTTATTATATACCCAATTCAATGTATTTTATTTTTTTAAAAAAAATTTGTATTTTAAATTAGTTTATTATATATTTTAAATTTTTTTGTTAATTTATTTAATTTTTATATTTTAAATTTTAAATTTTTTATTAAATATTTTAATAATTTCTTTTCGGTCTTTTCAAAGAGTACAATGAAGCGTGTAAACGGTCATGAAATGCGTCTTGAAAGTAGTGGTTATGATAAAAAAAAAAAAATTATTAAAGCCAATGGAATTTTCAACGTCTCGGTGATACATGTACATGAAAATACATGTTATATATATTACGTATGACCCATAGTATGAATTGTCGGAGCCACGTAAGTAAGTGTGTGGGTACGTCCCGAAATGTCACTCCGATAAAACCCATCTCCAACTTGTTTACTAACAGGTCAACATCGACTTGTCTCTCGTCTTACTGTAGACTATCATTCTCTACTGTTTTTACTTATTTTTTTTGTTTAAATAATATAATATAATATTATAGTTTAATTAATTAATTAATTAACAAAATATAAATTAAATAAAATAATAATTCGTGTAGTATCTAACATATACTAAAACTCAATCGATTTAACAATAATATTAAAAATTAAAAATTTTAATTTAATAAAATTATTAAATTATTAAATATGTTATAATTGTATCTCTTATTTAATAATATATATATTATAATATATTTTTATAATTTTTTTAATATTATATATTTAAATATTAATTAATTTATTTTAAATATAACTAAATTATTTTAAAACGTAATAAATATAATTATTTTTAAAAAATATAAAATAAATTTATTAAATTATAAATAAATTATTATATTATAATTAATAATGTCATGTTTACTTATTTAATAATTATGTTATTTTATATTAATATAAATTTATAAAATTATATTAAATTTGTGTTGATTTGACGAGTCTTGTCAAAAATTATGATACAATTATTTAGTATAATGAATAAAAATATAAAATAAACTAAATTTTTATTAAAGTCAACTCAATTATATATAGTAAAGTTAATAAAGTATTAAAGCAAACAATATCAACTTAATTTATAGCATAATTATTTTTTTTAATATTTATAACTTAAAATTATTATTATATAAAATTTACTAGAAAAGCATTGTGGTATATATATATATATATATATAGTCTTAATAATCAACCAAAAATAAAGCTTCCTTTTCAAGAGATGATGATCACAAAATGATAGTGGAAGTAAAGCTTCATCCTTCCCCGAAATGAAATGATTAGCTCCTTTGCCCTCCTTCCTATCCTCCCTCGTTAACTTTCTCTTGTCCCAGTGAGTCTCCATTTGCTTGAATGCCAGGTTGTTTTAACTAGAGGGATATATATCCATCTTATCACATAATTACATTTGTTAACTTGAGTTTTGAGTTACTAACTAGTTTCAACCCCCTTTATTAAGGTGTGAAAATCAGGATTCCATGGCCCCCTCCACGAGTCCATCCATGTACCCAATCGCACTAAGCATTTCATTTCATTTAGTTTCAGGTCAAAAGTAGCAATTAGAGTGCCTTGCGAAGAAAAATCCTTCCATCTCTTTTCATAATTCACAAAGCTGTAAGGAAAAGAAAGGTTAACTCTGAATTGATTAAAGGTTCTTGTCCCCAATTGGTAACAATTTTCATGATTTGACACCACTAATGATAAAACTTTAGACCCTCTCATTAACATCCATCCTTCGTTTTCTTTGATGAATTATATGACCACCACCACCACCACCACCACAACACACCCACCCACCCCCCTACGCATACATATAGACGTCGTAGCGTAGCTTAGGACCTTTCATCCAACTCCATGCCTTTGTTTCCTCTTTCAGATTAAATGTTTAAATTACACCCGAGTCCTTAATTTCTTATATTTTCTTAAATATTAATATATATATATATATATTTATTGATATCAAACAAGTCCTTGAATGTTAGATGGTTAAAATTTAATTCATTACAAGAGAAATTTGATCAAAACGTTTGAAATTCTGAGATGATAGATTAAGTGTAAAGTGTGTGAACATTTAATTATGGTGTAAGTTTGGTATAACAAAGTCCAAGCCGTGAAAGAGAACTAATTGTTTCTATGAGAACTTCCCGAAAGTTTCTTTTGGGCTCAAGCCCAACTGCGCCCACAAAAATGATTACAAACAATCCAATCATTGAACTGGTTCTACTAAATACACCACCCTATTATACTGTTTACACCCATTTGTCGATTACGTATAGCATTGCAATGTGGGGTCCATTTAGATGATTAGGTTTAGCCCTCTGGTATTTATAATTATTTTTGCCCGACAACGGGAGAGAGAGATGGCTTTCAGTCTTTAGACAGAGCAAGAGAATTAGGAAAAGTAAAATAAAAACAAGAGACACGAATTTGCAGTTGTGTCAGTAAGAACACAGCACGATGGAGGAAACAACCGAGGGTGCGTCGCTCCCGTCTGGTCCGGACGGCAAGAAGCGGCGAGTTAGCTACTTCTACGAACCAACGATTGGCAACTATTATTACGGACAAGGTCATCCAATGAAGCCACATAGAATTCGTATGGCTCACAATCTGATCGTCCACTATTCCCTCCATCGTCGGATGGAGGTCAACCGTCCATTCCCTGCGGGACCAGCTGACATCCGTAGGTTCCATACCGACGAGTACGTTGAATTTCTAGCCTCCGTGAGTCCAGAATCATCAGGTGACCCGTCGTTTTCGAGGCACTTGAAACGGTTCAATGTGGGCGAGGATTGTCCGGTATTTGATGGGCTTTTCGGGTTTTGCCAGGCCTCTGCTGGCGGCTCCATTGGAGCTGCTGTAAAGTTGAATAGAGGCGACGCGGATATTGCGTTGAATTGGGGCGGTGGGCTCCACCATGCCAAGAAGTCTGAAGCATCTGGGTTCTGTTATGTCAATGATATTGTCCTTGGTATTCTCGAGTTGCTTAAAGTCCACAGGGTAAATTTTTTTTTTTAAAAACAAAACTTTTGTTAGTTTAAGTTTCGTTTTAACTTGTTTTAATGTATTGTGATATTTGTTATCGTTGTTGCTTGATTGTGTTGTTCTATGATTGAAGATTCTTTGTTATTAGTTACTTGATAGATTTCGTGTTTGTTGGTTTAGGTGTCATCTTTTGGGCTTATGTTTTTGGATACAATTGCTAAGTTGAATTTGTGTTACTGAATTTGATGGTTTTGGATTACTTAGTCAATGTTTTATATCTTACCTAATCAGATGTTGACTGAATTGCACGTGTCTATGACTATATGAATTGACTTGTGCAATGAGGTTGTAAGATAAGCTTTTTGCATGAAGTTGCTTCTAGTAAAGCATGGAGTTGATAGGGACAAACTGTTTGATGGCGATTTTATGCTTACTGATGCCTCTTTATTACACACACACACACACACACACACACACACACATACACACACACACACACACATATATATCTACTACTATTTCAAGAGCATCTTTTTTTGTTGGGTTAGGATTGCTTAAATGGTGGCTGTTTCAATTAATATGATATTTGCTTCAGTTTTTTTCTCAATTGCATCTATTGCAAAATGCAGATTCTTAATATATCTCACACTCCTTTGTGGTCTGGTGGTGCTTCTTTTCTTATTGAATGTTGGAGATTTGAGTCCCTAATGTAATAAGTTCAATGGAATGTGAAATTATCCAATCTTCTCTATCAGAAAAGTATATAGAATTGTTCAATTAAACACTAGTTTTACCTTTCCCTTGCTTGTCATGGACTTCCTATGTAATGTTTCTGAAGACTCTGTTTCAATGTCATTGGGCAGCGTGTTTTATATGTTGATATCGATGTTCACCACGGAGATGGCGTTGAGGAGGCATTTTATACCACTGACAGAGTCATGACTGTTTCTTTCCATAAATATGGGGATTTCTTTCCTGGGACTGGACATATCAAAGATGTTGGGGCTGGGCAGGGTAAGTACTATGCCCTGAATGTCCCACTGAATGATGGCTTGGATGATGAAAGTTTCCGTGGACTTTTTCGCCCTATCATCAAAAAAGTCTTGGAAGTGTATCAGCCTGATGCGGTTGTTCTCCAGTGTGGAGCAGATTCATTGTCTGGTGATAGGTTAGGCTGCTTTAACCTGTCGGTTAAAGGCCACGCAGATTGCCTTCGATTTCTGAGATCCTTCAATGTTCCTTTGATGGTCTTGGGTGGAGGAGGTTATACCATCAGGAATGTTGCACGTTGTTGGTGCTACGAGGTCTTCCCTCCAGTTATACAAGCTAATTCATAATTATTTTTATTAATTAATAATGAAATATAATTGTGATGATTTATTTCTGTTACTTTGTTGCAGACAGCAGTTGCAGTTGGGGTTGAACCCGATAACAAATTGCCTTACAATGAATACTATGAGTACTTTGGACCAGATTACACTCTTCATGTTGAACCATGCAATATGGAGAACCTAAACACAACCAAAGATTTGGAGAAAATAAGGTGATTTCCATGTCATACTCTTTCCATTTGAATATCCTGTTGTTTTCAAAGCTGCATTTTCCTATTAAAATTTTATGCATTTGCTCTGAAATGTTGTTATTTCCTCCCAGTGAACTTTATGTATTATGTGATCCAATAAAGTGCCATTTTATGGAAAGGACTTATTGACTATATTCTAGCTTTACTCATTCCTGTTTAAAGTTAAGAGATGAATTTGTTGTTATAAAGTTTGATTGTAGTCAAGTTGGTTTTAATCATTTAGTGTATGACATGCATTTATTATTCACTTGAGCATGTAGTGAGTGGTGGGGGATGAATAGGTTGTCCTTTTGCGATTGGATGTTTCTGCTTTATCAACTAGACTTTATGATTTTTAGTTCTTGAATCCCAATGGTCATACTATGACTAAGCTAGTTTATCTTCTATTGATGAATTGGTTTATTTTACATGTTGGTTGTCCAACCAAGTGTCGGGACTTAGGGATTTGTTGTTCTTAATCCCTATAGTCCATGACTAGGCCAATTCTATCCTTAATTTGATGTTAATATTACATTTGGCATCAAATGCTCTTCCTCCCTCTCCCCCTTTCTTCCCTCCATGTATGAACGTGATATCTTTTCAACTTAAGCATTGGTTGCTCAGTCTATCCTTTCATCTCCTGGTGCAAATATGCTTATTTTTGTGGACCATTTTTGTTTGAAACATTTACTGATGAAAAATTTTTCTCCAGGAACATGCTACTTGAGCAACTTTCTAGATTAATTCATGCTCCCAGTGTACCTTTTCAGAGAACAACACCCACTACAGAAGTTCCTGAAGAGGTTGGTAGCCAGTGCCAAATTCATATAATTATTTCCCCTTGATATTGCCTGTCCCTCAATTGTCTCTCTTTTTGTTTTTATTTTATGTGATTATTGCTTTGATGTAGCCAGAAGAGGACATGGAGCAAAGACCAAAACCTCGCATTTGGAGTGGTGAGGATTACGAGTCTGATCATGAAGAAGATGATAAGCGTCCGCATGTGACAAAATTTGATGATCGGATCATGAGGTAAGTGCAGAAGACTATCCAGTTATAGTGCCCAAAAAAAAAAGGCATTGCTTTTGCCCATGAACTTTTCACCTGTTTGAAGGAGAGGACAAGTTTGATACGACCGTCCAATGGGGTTTGGTTGGGAAGCTTGTCTGTACAATAAGGCTCATAAGGAAAGGACAAGGGGTTGGGAAATGGATATGCATCTTTGCAATTATCTTCATATGCATATTAATTTTGAGTGTTGAAATTGCCTTTTACAAAACTTAAGCTCCTTTGTCTGTAAGAATTTGGGAGAAATATTCTTGAGTTGTTCTCATGGCTGTTACTTGTAAGAAGTAGCATAATAATTTTTGTATTACAGGGATGCTGCAGATGAAATGGATTAAGTGAAATCAGAAGAGCATCATCATTTTGACATCAGTGGAGCTCTATACCTTCCAGTATCGTTGTATTTGTGGACATGAGATTTTCCTTCATCTGAGAGAACAAACTATTCCAACATCAAAGCCAGTAGATATTTCCGGTAGGCGTAATCTTCGATCTTTTTTTCGGAGCATTAGAATAGGCATTAGGCACTACAAATGGGCACTAATGCCCCTCTTTTGTTTTAAATTTGCAATGTGTTAAAAGTCTAAGCTACTTCCGACATGCAAACAGAATACCAATGTAAGATAAAACTGTTTATAAGTCATTCTTATACTGATACTAAGGTCCAATTTTGTGTTACTTTTGATTTCCTAATTGCTTTTCATATATTCATAATATATGGCTTGATACATCAGTGTTTCTCGTATTTGGTGCCTTTTTCCAATACACAGGTAAGCTCTGGTTTACACAGCATTATCCGTAAAATAATTTTTTTTTAAAAAAAAAACCGGGCATCATCACCTAGTTATATCAGCTTCCTTGTTTGTGAAGAGATAAGTAATGCAACAAAGAAACATGAATTCCTCTAAATTCTAATTGGTCTTGTTCAAGCCTAAATTTACATCTTCTTACGAACCTTTGATATAGTTAACACCAATAAGAGTGCCATTCCTGGGCTGGACGTCTACAAATGGAATTTATTGGCTCCCGACTCTTGGGCGCCAAAGGGCATCAGTTCACTGCCGTATAACATCAGACGTTGCTCACCAAACGACACTGACTGGAGAGAAACTCGGAGAAACATTATGACAATAAGTTTATTAACTCCCCACCAAATTCAACCGTTTGTCCCTTGTTCTATTCAAATCTCCCGCTGTCCTTTCCATCGTAGCTATCCAAAACGCTTCCATCTCCACCTATCGCCCCCCAAATCTCAATCCACCCACCAAACCAAGTCTCAAGACGATGGCATTCCCACCGACGACGTCAAAATCATTGCCAAATTTAGGTCCAGACACAACTACATCCATGTTTTAGAAGTTTCCAGAAAAAAGGATCACCCTTTTGCCGGCTCTAGACTCCTCCTTCTAGACGGCCCTGGAAATATCCACAGCGTTTCCTTCCTCTTCAAGTTACTCACAAACACCTATTTTGATGTCTTCGCCACTCTGCCACCGATCTTGCTACCCGGGCCCATAGGAATTCTTGGCTTCGGGGCGGGCTCCGCTGCCAGTCTAATACTAGAATTGTACCCAGAAGCGGTGGTTCATGGGTGTGAGCTCGAACCATCTGTGATTAAAGTTGGAAGAGAGTTCTTTGGACTTGAAAAGCTGGAGAAAGATTATCCAGATAGGCTTTTTGTTCACAGAGGTAACGCATTGAATGCTAGTGTAAGAGATGGGTTTTCGAGTATCTTAGTTGATTTATTTAGTAAAGGTAGTTTGCTACCAGAACTTGAGGATCCCAACACTTGGGAGAAGCTGAGAAAGTGTTTGAGAAAAGGCGGGAGGATTATGGTTAACGTTGGAGGTAGCTGTGTAGAGGCAGAAGATTCAAGAAGAGATGGAAAGATTGTTATGGAAGCAACCTTGAAGGCAATGCAAAGCGTTTTTGGTTAAAATCTTTTTGTTTTGAATCTTGGGAATAGGAAGGATGATAGCTCAATTGCTCTCACGGGCGAATTGCCTGATCTTGATTCGTGTAAAAAAGCTCTGCCACGTTCTTTAAAGTTTTACGTCGATATGTGGATGCCATTTAGCGGTTAGTATGGTTTGAGCTCATAATTATTTGCTTTTTGTCGCTCTTCATGTATTTGTTTTTATGCCCGTGTAGATTGAATTGTTCATTTCTTGTTTATTATATAATTGACTTGTGTAATAGTGATGTGGTTCTTTCTTTAAACATTTATTTCGTTTGTATTCAATTTAGTATTCACTTTCAAGGTAATATATTTTCAGTGACATTGGGCAAAGCTAGGTTCTAATTGGAAAATTGCGAACTTGAACAAGATGGACTCTTATCATTTTATTAAGTAGTTAATGCCTCTAAGATGTGGAACCATTATTTAACTTTTGGTAAAGACTAAAGATGTAGAGAATTAAGTCCCTAAATTCTTCATTGAGGACTGTTTAGTGCATTTTAAACAGGTGTGTTGAATTATGGGGAAAAATGCCGGTTCCCATCCTTGACATGAGGTTTTTGACTACACAAAATCGTGGAACACAGGTCCGAGTATTGGATATTTATTCAATAGCTAAAAATTTCATAGGTTTGAGTCATCAATAGTTCAACTTATCCTGCACCGAATCACCCTAAGAATATTGGCTCAAGCAGATAAAAACTTGGAACTTAGCGAATTACCAGCCTTACGATGGTTTTCATAGAAGGGTAGATTAGGTTCTCATTTCATGTATGACCTTATATTTCTATTGTTGTCACAATTCAAGAGAGAGGTGAATTAGATTATTTAAAAAAATAAAGCTTAAAATGAATGAAATGATTAGTACAATAAATAAAATAGTAGGAAAAGAGAAATTGCAAGCACAGAATCTGGCTCGGCAAGTTTGGCCTATGTTTACTCTTTCAGTTTTGGATTGCTACTGAGGTTTGATTATCTTTTTATTTCTACGGGTCAAGTAAAATTCAATACAACTCCTTCTATGGTAAATGATAACTGTACACTTTTTTTTTACGAGTAAAGAGTAACCTAATACAATCTTTATTTTGCATGATAAAGATAAGCTCACACAAGTCAGAAATGAGATTCTGTATTTTAAACTATTATAGTAGAGAAAATATTTCAATAAGCTCGTACAAATAATTTTCTTTTACAGAGAAAGAATGAAGAACAATTATAATAGAGAGAGAAAATATGTTTACGTTAAGAATTTAAGTGAAATGTTCAATGATTTGCTAAATATACTTTGTTACTTCTTTTTATCTTCGAATCTTCTATTTATATTTATTCTTTTCATAAGGACCATTGTGTCTAATAGCTTGATTAGGTGCATTTAATATCCGCCATAAATACTACAGAAGTTATCGTTGAACTTTAAATTTGTCAAGAAGTATCAATCTATTATGTCAAAAGTATCGATCCGTTTGAGCCGAATTTGAATATGAAGTTGTCTTCGATCTCTAGTATCGATCATTTCTTCTTTGTGTATCGATTTAGTTCGTATTGTAATTATTCTTAAACTCTCTGGAATGCGAAGTATCGATTTTCTCAGTTATGGTATCGACCTAGTTCACATCGTAATTAATTTCAAACTCTATGGAATGCGAAATATCGATTTCCTCAGCTCTGATATCGATCTGGTTCGCATCGTAATTAATTTTGAACTCTCTAGAATGTGAAGTATTAATCTTCTCAGCTCTAATATCAATATAGTTCGCATTATAATTAATTTTCAACTCTTTAGAATGCGAAGTATCAATCTCTTTAACTCGGGTATCGATCTGGTTCGACTTGTGTTGATCTGCGTCCTCTAAGTATCGATCCGATTAGCTTGGTGATTTCATCTGAGGCTTTTGACTTGCAAAATATCAATCTCTTGTCTTCTAAGTATCGATATTCTTCAAATGTATTAATTCGTGAGGTTAATGTATCGATCCGCTTTGCGAGAGTGTCGATCCTTTGGCTTTAAGTACTGATCTTATTAAGCTTAAATTACACTTCTCATAGAAAATTGTTTAGTTTGCTCACAAGTACATTCACATACAATTTTCTTGATTTTTAACATATTCAAATACATTTTATTATTTATAAATTAAGTTGACATTATATTAAATTTGGTCATTATCGAAAACACACACTTATATATCATGATATTATCAATTTCACATTAAAAAGTACTACCAACATGGCAGTAAGTGTAAATCTCTAGTAGCATGGATTAAACCAGGAGAATAGAAACTAGTAGGATATGATCTAAGGCAGAATTTACTAAAGGAGGTCAAGCTGAATAGGAAAAGAATGAACACAGTTCAAGTCGACAAAAATCCCATGTAGATTATGGAAGGAAGGAGGAATCGAGAGTCTCAAGTTAGAAATGTTGTATTTCTGAAGGGTTCTCTTTTTAAAAGGAATGATGAGATTAAGTAAAAAGGGGTAAGTTTAGCTCTAGATATATTAGACCGCTTTAGATTCTTCGACAAATTGGTAACAGGTTGCTCATATATAGATATATTTGTATGATAAATCACACGTTTTAGGAGTTTTAATCAGTTCTTATTACCTAGGATTTAACTTTTCAGGAGCAGCTTAAAGAAATAATAGATAAAGAGATAAAAAAAAAAAAAAAAAACCTTCATTTTAGATGCCAAAGTTATATAGCAACACCCTTAAAAACTAAAAGGCCACTTGGAAATTAGAAGAAGTGATGAAAAAATGATTTTTCCTCAATAGTTCTCCAATGAAAATAAGTTACATGCCTTAAATTAATTTGATTTGAGAACAAATCATTTTAAAAAGGGGAGAAATGTCATGATCAAAATTTTTCGTAATAGCTAAATTAAAATTTTGTTGATCGGAATAAAAATTTTTGAACATAAAGGATAAACAATTTGAAATTTTAGTTAATAATTTTAGATTATTACAATTTCAATTTAAACTTAGAAAATACAAAGTAAAAACAAGCACATTTAATTAACAATTTTAGGCTATTTTAGTTTCAATTAGATTTAACAAAATAAATTATAAGAACAAACCCACATGGTAAGCAAATATGTAAGCCCAAATAATCGGTAAATAGTAAACCCAATTTTTTTTAAGCTTAAAAGTGCATGAATATAATGGTCATTCTTGCATGGATAAAATGGTAATTTGTCTTTATTTTCATCATGGGTCTAGAAAAGTCAAGAAAAGAAAAAGAAATGAGAGAAGAGAGGATGTTATGGGAGAAGCAAAATGAAGAAGAAATAAAGGAGAGCAAAAGAGAAGAAAACAAAGGAGACTCAAAATGGGCCTTGGCCGAGAGATGGAATGGAGAGTAAAATGGAATAAAATTGTGGAAAATAGAGGGAGAAGAGAGAATTTGAGAAGAAAAAGGAAAGAAGAAGGTGAGAAAGAAAAAAATTGGTGAGAAAGAGGGAAATTCCAACAAGAGCAAGGAGCAAAGGTTATGTTGTTGCTGTTTATGAAATTAACCTCTCTTCAAAATTTTAGAGCCATTTATGGCCAAGAACCTGATGTTGATCGTCCTCGTCTCTCCATTGCTCATCAATCTAATTCTTCTAAACGGGTGAGTCTTTTCCTTTGATTTGCTCTTGTGTCTCCCTTTGATTGATTGTCAAGAAATTAAAGAAAGAGAAAAAAAAAATTCTGTTGGTGTATTTGGATTAGTGAAATCGTTGACATACTTGGGCATAGCCTATGTGGTGAACTGTATGAAATGAAAATTTCTTATGTTTTATTAAGGCTTGTTTTTCTTTTCTTGATGTTGTATCTTCTTATTGCACTCTTATTATTTTTGGGTTCGTTGCAACATGATTTTAGAAAAAGTTTCATTTTGGTTTATTATTTACTTATAAGGTATTTGATAAAATTCTTACATAAGCACAAAATGGGGTGTTAAATCATAGCAACAATTGGTGTAAGAACATAGGTTAATTACAAGATTAGTTGTGATGGCATTGTATGAAGAATTATGTGGGAGAGGATTTAGGATCAATAGTGATATTGTAACATTTTGTTTAATGCATTGTGCAAAGAAAGGAAGGTGGAAAAAGGCAGGGGAGGTTTTGGAGAAAGAAATGGAAAATGGGCTTATTCCAAATAAGGTGTTGTTTAACACAATTGTAAATGGATATTGTAAAATGGGTGGCATGAACAGAGTTATGTTAGCTATTTAGCAAATGGGAAATCATGGGTCGAATCCAAATAGCATTATTTTCAATTCTTTGATTAGCAAGTTTTGTGAATTGAGAGAGATGAATAAGGCCAAGGAATGGGAAAAGAAAATGGTAATGAATGGTAATGTGGATATAATGAAAATAAAAGTTATGTTATGTGGTTTAAACTAGAAATTGTAAATAGTGAGTAATTTATATATTTATGGCAGTGTTTAATTGTAAATGGTTGTGAATGTTCAATATTGTGAATGTTCAATAAGTATATAGCCATGTTTTGAATGCAAAATATGGTAAGGTTAAATGTAAGCATGTATGTTATTTGGCGAGCGAAAAGATTGTTGGAAAATGTAAATGTTTGAACATGGCCATTGTGTGTTTTATGCATGAGGAATATAAAATATAAGTGTTAATATGTATAATTTTGGTGACTAAAATATGGGTAGGACGTGAGGCTGGAAAAAAAATTGATAAGATAGAGGCAGTTTTTGGTTTGTAGAAATATTATAACTTAGGTTTGATAATTTATTTATAAAATGAATTATAGAGCTTTAATTAATTATTTGCAAAATTTTGAAGAAACTAGACATAATTATGACCAACATAGTCGAAAATTAGAATTTTTCTTAAAACGACAAGTCCACAGTAGATTTTAGAAGTGGTTACATTGTGTTGTATTTCAGTTTGCCAAAAATGCTAAGTAGCGTACAAAAAACCTAAAATAAAACAATGTTCTCAACATCAGTTTTAAGCGCTATAAAATTCTATGAAAACTAGACACATAAGAGAGCAACATATCAAAAAATCATATCGTTTTATATAGAGATAAATTCCTAGCAAAAGTCGAAAGTTGGTTGCTCTGTTTAACACTGCACACTGTCCCGTGTTTGCGCAGTGCGTACTAAATTGATTATAACTCGAATATTAGGAATCGAAATTAGGAATCGAAATTAGGATTTATAAAAGGCTCTAAAAACTAGACATAACAAGAATTGACATAAAAATTAAATTTTTTCATCAAGAAATGACTTCCCGAAAAATTCAGAAAATTTACATAAACTAAACTTGTAAAAGATGAACATATTAAAAATTTAGCTTAAAATTCATTATCTATTGATCTCAGCAAAATTTCAAAGTTGCCCCTGTGCAGTGAAAAGTTACCTAAAGAAATCAAAAAATTAATTTTAATCATTTGATTTGAGTAACTTCAGTCCAAGCTCTATAGTAACTTAAAATGCCTTAATTGCTTATTGGAGTGTATTGTTCATGTATAATATATTTATAAGTTTATGAGTTTAACGAGGGATATGTATTTGTAGATCGTCAACCAGACCAATTGCCAATGATTCCCCGACCTGAATTTGTTTAAGCGTAAATTGGTGAGTGACTATTTTTACCTTAAAACATTATTGTTTTATTTGATGCTTAGATTTAGAAATGCTTTAAGAATCAAGTTGAATTGTTTGATATGTCCAAATGTGTATATTGATGAGATTACTGAAACATGAATTTTGAACAATGAGTATGTTGTGGAAGTTGTGAAAATATGAAAATTCGGGATTTCTATATGATGATCATGATTGAGGACAAATCGCATTGATTTATGGATTACTTTTGATATCCTGGTTTTAGATAGAGAGTTTATGTTTCTGAAACGTGACGCAAGGTTTGCTTTAAACATGAGTTGAGAATTTGATTTTCTAGATTTTATCCTATGGGACCAGAGTTGTATTCTGACTATTTGTGGTACTATAAACCGGGATATCAGAGTAAAGATTCAGGGCTTTAAGTGATCCCTTATCTTAGAAATATATATTTTGGCTACCTGTGAGATACTACGGATCAAGATAACAAAGTAAAGATTCGAGACCCTTACGACCCTCTATTTTAGAAATGTATTTCGGCTGTCTGTGATATTGCGGCCATGATACCAAAGATTTAGATTCGGGGCCTTTACTACCCCTTTTCTCAAAGATATATTCCAGTTGTCTATAGTACTGCAGGCCGGGATACCAGAGTACAGATTCGGGGCTCTGTGACCCTTTATCTCAATTATATATTCTGGTCGTTAGTGATATCCCGACCAAGATATTAGAGTTACCAATTTTTTAGTTTTTAGATGACGCGGTTTTCAAACATGATTTTATTCCAGAAAATAGTATTTCACATGATATTTTTCAAAAAGAAAATTGATTTTAGAACAATAGAGAAGATTTCAGTATGGTGTTGTTTTCAGTTTTAAAATGATATAGATTTTAAAGCGATTTAAATTACAGCAAATTGTGAATATGATTATGAATTTAAAATTATGCATTGAATTTTATATACAGCGAAATTTATTTTTCAAAAAATATAATTTCTTACATTATATTTATCCATTTATTGAGGCGTTCTAGACTCATCCCTTACATTTCTAGTTTTATAGGTCAAACAATTATTTAAAAAGAAAAAGAGAATTTTTAGTACAGTGGCAACACAGATAGAGGAACACGATACTCACTGCAGTTACTAGGGCATGTGGGTCTGTCATGCACAGAAAGTCCTGTTATGACTAGTATTGAATAGTTATTAGATAGTATTAAAATATAATAGATGTCGTAGAATTCTTTGTTAACATTTATGTCATGATTGAGTGTATTGCTTGTATGCAATTTATGTATTATTTCATTTGTTATTGTGGCTTATTATAATTATGCATGTATTCAGATAGACAGAGAGAGAGGCTTAGGGTGACGATGGACTTCGTCACCTATCAGTAACATTTTTGGATTTGGGGATGTTACATTCATGGTCGTTTACATTGAACAACCTTTGGATTATTTGTTCTTGCCATTTTTGAGCTTGTTTTTGGGAAATTTAAAAGGCTTGAATGATTTTAGGTTTAGAGAGAAAAAGTTAAGAGTTTTGAGTGAGTTCAAAATTTTTCAGATTTTTCCCTATTTAAACTTGAAATTGTGTAAAAATATCGATACATTTCAGGAAAGTATCGATCATTTTACAAATTTGAAGATTGATATATCGATTTGTCTTGAAGAGATGTCGATACTTTTAAGAAAAAATAAAAGGTATCGACACATTTAACCTATGTATCGATACTTACTAGAGGAAAGTGAAAATGTATTGTTGTTTGTGTCAGATTAGTTGTCTTATATTTAATTTTAGTGGCTATCTAAGAGATTTTTTGAATATTTAAGATGCACATAAATAGCTCATTTAGTGTGTAGTTATTTTGCGCCAAAGTATTGATCTGAGTTGAAATTGTATCGATACGTTCTGAAGCTAATTTCCAGTATCAATACATCTATATGGTCGTGTCAATCATAGGTCAAAGCTCATTAAGGTATCGATACAACCAGAAGAACGTATTGAGTCGTATATATGGCATTGATACCTGTGGATTAATGTATCGATTCAAATGTTTTCAAAAATAAATTTCAACAAACTGACACATACAAACACTTTCAAGCACGATTCAATCAATTTTTATTATTCATAATTCATTTCTAATCGCATAAAAACGATCCCTATTAAGTGGCTTAGTGAAGATGTCAGCGAATTAAAGATTGGTGTTGACATATTCTAAGTATACATCCCCTTTACTAACATGATCTTTAATGAAGTGGTGATAGATTTCTATGTGCTTGATTTTTGAGTGATGCACATGATTCTTAGTCAAGTTTATTGCACTTGTGTTATCACATAAAATAAAAATTTGACTAAGATCTAATGCATAGTATTGTAATTAATGTTTAATCCATAGGAGTTGTGCACAACAACTTCATCAATAGCTCTTTGATATATTTTGATTGAGAGATATAAATTCTATCATTAGTTTGTATAATTTAAAGTCCTAAAAAGAAATTCAATTTTCCTATCATACTCATTTCAAATTTACTTTTTATAAGATTCGAAAAACCAATTCATAAAGACTCATCAGTACTTTTAAAAATGATGTCATCAATATAAATTTGAATTAATAGAATATTATCATTTTTTTATTTTGATAAAAAGTGTAGTGTCAATACTCCCCCTCACAAAGTTATGTTTTAGTAAACATTCTCGAAGTCTTTCATACTAAGCTTTAAGTGCTTGTTTTAGACTATAAAGCGTTTTAGTGAGTTTGTAAACATGATTTAAAAATTTATAGTTTTCAAATTTAAGAGGTTATTCTACATAAACTTTTTCATTTATAAAACTATTTAAAAATACACTTTTTGTAAGCGTTAATTAAGTGAAATCAAACAAGTAAGGGTTTATGACATTAAATCATGCATTTATAATCGATTTTGATAAAATTAATTAATGATACATAAAATTAAGCTAACAATTAGCTTAAGGATGAAGAGAGAAATCTTGAAATTACAAAATGTCTAGGAGAATTAAACCACTTAGATTTTCCTTGCCTTGGCCATGAATTAGAGAGAGAGAGAGAGAGAGAGAGAATGAGAGCTTGATTTTTTTGTTTTTGATTTTATTCTTCAATTATTATCCAAAATATTAAAATTAACCAATATATATATTTTGTCATTTTTTTTTATAAAGTGTCTTTGACTTTGTAGTCAAAGGCAAATAAGTCCCAGAGCTTGTCTAATAAGCTTTATAATAGTATAAGACAAAATGACTATTTTACCATCATTAAACACTTTAATGATCTTTAATGATAAAATAGTCATAAACCTAGTCAAACTTATTTTGACTTAGATTATTTTAATTTTATTTTTATCCTAAAATAATAATGAAATGTTGTAACTTACACTAAGTTACATTCGGGTCAATTTATCAAGTTCTAGAGTTTGTTAAACTATTTAATGTGTAAATCGTTTACACCTTTTCGGTTTAATATTATTCCGAGAGTGCTAGTTCTCTTACGAATAATATTTAATCTCTCTCATAGCTAGGAGAATATAAGTTATTGGTTGTGACCTCTTGGATTCACTGTGGAGTTAGTTGTGAGGCGAAATCGATATCATCGAACTCGTTCCAAACTATTTGGATACTCAATGACTACGATTAATATCTAGCAACATGTCATAATCCCTAAACTACAATGAAGAAACTCTTCATCGAACTTTTTATGATTAATTATACATTCGTGTGGATAATCTCCTTCTATTCGTCTAATCTTAACTATGTTAGGGTTTATAAGTGTCAAAACTCTAAACTTAGTCATATGCGAACTATCAGTCAATATGTGTTGAACTTGTCACTACGAACTCTTTGTATAACAATTTTTAATCCCTGGCTAAAGGTATTTATATTTAAGTCATTTATTAATGTTCAACTAGGAACTCAAATTCGGACCGAGTCAACGGAACCTCAAAATTTTATATATCAAGTCAATGGATCTTATCTGATAGTCATTCTCATCTCTTATATAATGCACCCAATTTATAATTTAATAGAACATCATTGTCACTACTTGGGCATGTATCATAATATGAAGAGTTTTGATATAAGGATATTACCTCATCTTTTTGTTTTCCCATGAAGTAGATATTTGGTCCCTCATTTTTTGATAATGAAGTGTTTTCTTTACTAGATGAGTCATCTCATATGACTTTCATTGTCTTCTTTTTCTTCTTGTTCTTTTTTTTTAGTGGGCATTCAGGTCTTATATGCGCTGGTTTCTTGCACTCATAATAAATTATTTCCCTCTCTTTCTCTTTTTCGTTACTTCTCTTGGACTTGTTGTTTCTTTAAAAGTCTCTTCTTCTTTAATTTTTCACTTAAGCTTATCTTTGTTAAAGTATTTCTTCAGTTTCTTAGCCATAAGAAGAAACTCATCCTTATAGGATTCTTGTTTACTTTCATCTTCATCTTCTTCATTTTTGGTACTCTTTAACGCAACGTTCTTCCTTCCTTTTTTTTTCTATCTTCGTTCTCATTTCGTCCACCTTCCAGCTCATAAGTCATAAGTTATCCAAGAAGCTCTTCAAGTGACAATGTTCTTAAGTCCTTTGCTTCCCTAATAGTTGTTACTTTAGCTTCTCAGCTTCTAAGTAGATTTCTTAGGATCTTCGTCACGATATCTGCGTTGGAATAAGATCTACCAAGTGCTTTAGTTCATTGGTAATGTCAGTAAAATGAGTGAACATATCTTTTATGCTTTTACGTGGTTTCATTTTAAATAATTCATAATCATGAACAAGCATACTAATTTTTGAATCTTTTACTTTACTTGTTCCCTCGTGTGTGATTTCTAACATGTCCCAAATGGACTTAGCTGCTTTACATCTGGAAATTTTATTAAACTTAACTCTATCTAGATGCAATAAAATATGTTCATAACCTTTCTATTTAACTTAAAACTGTTTCTCTCTTCAAGATTCCATTCTCTTTTAGGTTTTAACTTTCTTTCGCTAGTTATCACCTCCTCTGTTGTGGGTGAAAAGTACCCATCTTCTATTATGTTAAAGATTTCGAAATATAATGCTCTTAAGAAGATTTGCATTATCTTTTTCCAGAATGCATAGTTAGTTTCATTAAAGAATGGTGACTTATTTATTGATTGTTTGTCAACTACTTATCATGGGTTGTTGCTAAATGCCATTTAAATTTACTTTTTTAGGGTGTAAATCCTATTGAGTAGAGTTAGGCTATGATACTACTTGTTATCCTAGTTAGCAGTATCCAAGAAAGAGGTAAATTAAGTTATTTAAAAATTGAAAGTTTAAAATGAATGAAATGATTAATGCAGTGTAATAAATAAAAGAGTAAGAAGAGAGAAATTGCGAACACATAATTTATAATGGTTCGGTGAGCTTGGCCTACATCCATTTTCTCTGTTTTAGATTATCATTAAGATTTGACTATCTTCTTATTTTTACGAGTTAAGTGAAACCCAATACAACTCCTTTTATGGTGAAGGGCTACCGTACACTTTTTTTTTTATAGGTGAAGAGTAACCCAATGCAATCTTCATTATGTTGGGAGAAGATAAACCCACACAAGTCAAAAATGAGATTATGTATTTAAAACTTTCACACTAGAGCATATTTTTTAATAAGCTTGTATAAATGATTTTCTCTCATATAGAAAGAATGAAGAATAATTACAATAGAGAGAAAAAATATATTCACGTTAATAATTCAAAAGTGGAATGTTGAATGATTTGCTAAATGTGCTTTGTTACTTCTTTGTCTTCAAATCTTCCATTTATACTTATTCTCTTCATCAAGACTCTTTTATCCAACGGCTTGATTAAGTGCATTTAATGTTCGCCATAAATACTGTAGAAGTTATATTTGAGCTTTAAATTTGTTAGGAAATATCGATCTATTCTGCTAAAAGTATCAATTCGTTTAGGCCGAATTTGAATATGAACTTGTCTTTAATCCCGAGTATCGATCATTTCTCTTTTGCGTATCGATCTAGTTTACATTGTAATTATTTTTGAACTCTCTGAAATAAAAAGTATCAATCTTCTCAGCTCTAGAATTAATTTGGTTCGCATCATAATTAATTTCGAACTCTCTGGAATATAAAGTATCGAACTCCTCAGCTCTGATATTAATCTGGTTCATAACATAATTAATTTCGAACTCTTTGAAATGCGAAGTATCGATCTCCTTAGCTTTGGTATCGATCTGATTCGACTCATATAGATCTGCGTCCTTTGAGTATCAATTCGATTGACTTAGTGATTTTATATGAGGCTTTTGACTTGCAAGATATTGATCTCTTGTCTTCTAAGTATTGACTTTCTTTAAGTGTATCGATCCGTGAGGTCAATGTATTGATCCATTTTGCAAGAGTGTCGATCATTTGGTTCTAAGTATTGATCCTGTTAACCTTAAATCACACTTCTTACATAAAATTGTTTAGTTTGCTCACAAGTATATTCACATACAAGTTTCTTAATTCTCAATATATTTAAATACATTTTATTATCCATATATTAAGTTAACATTACATTAAATTTGGTCATCATCGAAAACACACACTTACATATCATAATATCATCAATTTTTCATTAAAAACTACTTAACATAATATCATCATCTGTAACCTACTAGTCAATGCTCCTCCTTAACTTTCATGAAACACAAGAGCTAGTTGAAGATGATGACCCCTGTCATAAGTGACTATATTTACATTAAGAGCTGGGGATGTGAACTATACAATCATGACCTCAAAATCAGGGTAAAACTTCTGAAAATCTGAACCTGACCACATATTTATATAAATCTTCTACCTACTCTGTACAAAATATTAATATATACGTGAGTTAAACACCTCAGAATATGTGTTTGGTTAAGAAGAAATGGCAAGAAAAGAAAAAGAAATCTTATGAGACCAAAATGCTACAATTCTGTTTTTGTTTTTATTTTATTCTTCTCAATGACTACAACGTAAACTATACAAATCATTATATATGAAGAATCTGAACTTGATAACTAATTTTACAATCTGTAAATTGAGGTATTTGATGTTAACTTAGCTTAACTAATTCTTACAACTTGGCATACCAGCTAATCTAACTGAATGAGCCAAAGGTTACTGCCAACAAACTTCATCATACTTGTTACTGATTCATTCCTTGCATTCTATTAATGATGATAATGATTAATGGTGTTGATGCTCTATTTTCCTATCATCCCCCCTCAAGCTCAAGGTCTAGAAACAATCTTGAACTCCTGAAATAAGCGAACTAAGGAAAAGAAAATGATTTGGTAAAAACATCAACCATCTGCTCATTGCTTAAAACATAACAGATTTCCAATGATTTATTCAGAACCTTATCACGAATGAAGTGAAGATTCAATTCGATGTGTTTAGAACGAGCATGGAACATAAAATTTTGAGTAAGTGCTGCAACACTCTGATTATTACATCACAACCCAAGAGGAGATGAGATGCTAAACTGTAATTCAGAGAGAAGAAATTGAATCCAGCTAATCTAAGCAAATGCACAAATAAGAGCTTGATACTCACTTTTTGTGCTTGATCTAGATACGACTTGCTGGTTCTTTAATGACCAAGAAACTAGATTTCCACCAAAATATATTGCATATGCTCCAACATATTTCCTATCATCTAGATTACAGGCCCAGTCAACATTCTAAAAAGCTTGTATTTCATAATGACCATCAGAGGAATAAAATTAAAGGCCATATGATGATGTAGCCTTTAGATAACAAAGTAATCTCTTGCATACTTGTCAGTGAGCAGTGGAAGGAGAAGACAAAAATTAACTAAGTTTGTTGACAGAAAATGTTATATCAAACCTTGTAAGAGTCACATATTGAAGACCACCTATAATGCTTCTGTAAAATGAAATGTCAACAAACTCATCACCAGAATGTTTAGACAAATTGAGACCAGAAGTCATTGAGGTTTCACAACCTTTGCATTAAGACATGTTGGCCAAAAGAGAAGAGTTTGAATGTATTTTGACTGAGACAAATGTAAACTATGACTTGTAGGAGTTACTTCTATGCCCAGAAAATAACCAAGTGTACTCAAATCTTTGAGAGCAAATATAGCACCAAGTTTAGCAATAAAAGCCTCAGTTATATGCTTATCAGGACTGGTTATTAGAATGTTATCAACATATATGATAATGATAAGCATAGATAAGGAATAATGCTGATAGAATAATGAAGTATTGGCCTTGGAATTATGAAAACTCCATTGAAGTAAAGTTTGTCGTAGCTTGTCATACCAAACTCTTGGAGCCTGCTTAAGACTATATAAAGCCTTTGTTAATTTGCAAAGATGATGAGGATACTTATCATTAACAAAGCCTACTGGTTAGGGCATAAACACAGCCTCTTGAAGATTGCTATTGAGGAAGGCATTGTTGATATCAACTTGCCTAATGCTCCACTTATTGATCATAGCAAGACAAATGATTATTCTTACAGTAAAAGCTTTAGCTACTGGATTAAATGTATCAAAGAAATTGATGCCAAGAGATTGTAAAAACCCCTTAACAACTAGTCTTGCTTATATTTAGACACTGAGCCATCTGAGTTCAATTTAACTTTGAATACCCATTTGTTAGCAATAACTTTGTACTGAGAATTAATTGAACTAGCTCCCAGGTGTTGTTGCGACATAAGGCATCAAATTCATCTTGCATTGTAGATTTTCAAATTGGTGATTAAAGAACTTGCTTCACTATTTTAGGTTCTGATATAGGTGAAGTGTTGGTTAAAAAGATCTTTGGTTTGAAAATACCATGCTTGGATCTTATTTGCATAGGATAAGTATTTGGAGAGGAAGTGTGTAAAGGATGATTGTCTGAGAAGTCAGTGCTTGTGTTAACTGGAATAGGTTGAACAAAACTAGAATTACTTACTTGTGCTTGTTGATAAGAATCCTAAGATGTGTTGTGAGAGTGTGACATGAATGATGGAACTAGATTGGATTCATTTTGCATAAGAGCTGCTAAAGTGTTTGAGTTATGTAGAAAAGCTTTAGGAATGACAGAAGAAATGAGATTCTGGTTGACATGTAAAGAAGGAATAGAACTAGAACTCAAAAAATCATATTGGAATGGAAACTGAGACTCATCAAATACAATATTTCTGGCAATGTACACTCTACAAGATGAATGTAACATGCATAACCTTTGCGTATAGGACTATATCCTATAAAGACACATCGAGAGGAATGAAAACTGAGTTTGTGTGAGTTGTAACACCTTAAATATGGAAAGCATGGACTATCAAATACCTTCAAAAGGGAATAATTGGGAAGACACTTATACATTTTTTGATATGGAGAAAGATTATCAAGAAATGGAGATGGTAATCTCTTTATAAGGTAAACTACTGTATGGAATGAATCCCACCAATATTGAAGAAGCATGGAAGCTTAAGCAAGTAATGTGAGCCTCAAGTCAGCTATGCTTCTATGTTTTTTCTCAACCACCTCATTTTGATAATGGGTATGAAGACAAGTATGTCTGAAATGAATGCCATTAGATTGAAGAAAGTTTGAAAAGGTTAAAAACTCTCTACCAGAATCTGACTGTAAGGTTTTGATTTGAAGGTCAAGTTGTTTTTCAACTTAGGTTTTTAATTGAACAAATGTAGATAAAGCT
>JAXCLQ010000011.1:3649197-3668129 GCA_035584115.1 Cedrela odorata | reverse complement strand
TGATTGAATTTGAGATCTAAGTTGTAAAACCTTAACTTTTGATTGAGATCCATACTGCTCTATTAATGCTTTCCAGACTTCATACGAAGTTTTGCATCCGATAACAAGATTCACAACTGCCTCTATCATTGATGATAACAACCAGCCAAGAAGCAATTGATCTTAACGTTGCCATATAATAAAATCTAGATTTTCAGCTTAAAACACTTCATTGTTTCTTGATCTAAACCTCGGAGGATGATTTTGATTATCACAAATGAACTTTTTCAGTCCATTACCTTTGATTGAGGGAAGAATTTGTAATTTTCAAGTCAAGTAATTTGTTCCATCAAGTTTGACTGAAATCACAAAGGAAAATGTTGTATTTGAGATTAATAAATTGGTGTGAGCCACTCTGTGCTCTGATACCAAGTTGAACACCTTAGAATATGTGTTTAGTTAAGAAGAAAATGCAAAAAAAGAAAAAGAAATTATACGAGAGGAAAATGCTGTAATTCTATTTTTTTTATTTTATTCTTCTCAATGAATACAATGTAAACTATACAAATCAGTATATATGAAGAATTTGAACTTGATAACTAATTTTACAATCTATAAATTGAGGTATATGATGCCAACTTAGCTTAACTAATTCTTTGTAACTTCTCAATTTAGCTTAACTAATTCTTACAGCCAAGCATACAAGCAAATCTAATTGAATGAGCCAAAGCTTATTGCTGGAGATATGCTCTAGAACCAATCATGTCATGTGGTTCAGAGATATCATTATATATATATATATATATATTTCTGTAATTAATTGTAAATTAATTTACGATTAATAAAATAGTTATTATATCATTTTGTATATTTAGTTGCTGACTTATATTGTATATATAAAATGTAGAATGAAATCTTGTAATGTATTATGATTTCAGGACTCTATCTGCAAAAGAGTTGTAGATATAAGTATAGAGTCTATGATTTAAATATATACAAATCAGTTCCCTGTTAAGGTAATGTTATATGAAAGTATGACATTTCATAACTGGCATGTTTAATGCTGCCAAGGATTAGTATTGGATGCTAATAGTTGAGTGACGAGTCTCATGTCACAAAAGCATAAACATGGGTAGTACGTTGAAGAACGTATTACTGAACGTGACTAAACGTTGCAAATCACATAGGTGATTATCCACAGTCAATGATACGTTACACAACCATACTAGTATACCACTAGTTCTATTTCCTGAGGTGTCACGACTACATTCTGCACTGAGACACATCATTCACTTATGTATATAACATCGAGTTAGTCACGCCTGGTGAAAGAAACTTGTTGGCAATATGTTTAAGTGTATAAGAATAAGTGATAACTAAGATGAAATCTGCTGGCTCAGATGATAGAGCTTAAGATCCCAGATGGAACTGTCATATGCGAAAATTAAATCTTTGACCAAAGCAAGTATGTCTAAAAAAGTGTTTTGAGGATATACAAATTTTGTATATGATTGAGATTCTGATCCTATGATTGAGTTAGGGGTTTGACGATACCATGATTCACACTCGATTGGAAGTCGACAGTAAAAAGACTTTACTACATGCACATACGACTATACGGGTTTATCCAGTATATTAATTCATTTGTGTCTGGGGGCCATGATATATTGCTAGAAATCACTTATGATCATTAGAAACTTTGGTTACAAAAAGTTGTACCGAAGAGATACTAAAAAGTTAGCATCCACCCATATTTAGCTCACAATTAACCTAGGGGGTCACACGCATTAGTTGGTTATTTGATGATGACGGTAATTACTATTATTCAATAATCATTAATTAGTTAAAAATATTATTATGATACTTTGATTAGATAGTAATTTGATTCTTTATTGTAAAGAATATATTTCCCAGTTACGACGCGCTATTACCCGTATGCGTAGAAAATGTTTCGGTAATTTATGGAATAACGTAAATATGATTTACGAATATTTTGATATTGATATATATATATATATATATAATACTTTAATATTAATTAAAGTAATAATATTATAGTATATATAATGTAATGATTACATATTTATATATTAAAACAATATATAAATAAATAAATAATTATTACATGTTTATATTATTATTATTATTATTAAAATAATAATAATATAACATTATTAAAGTAAGAATATAATATAATATATGTATGTATATATATATATATCATATAATATATTAATATATTAATTTGATTAATATTAAATTGAACAACCAATCAAAGCTTGACACATGACTTTATGTTTTGTTTTTAAATAAATTAAATGCAATTAAAGGTGTATACGTGTAAGAAAAAATTCAAATTGATTTTGAATTCGATTTGAACTTTGCAACATACATAGTATTAAATCATTTGTGAATGAAAAAAGACTAAATATAAACCTTATACGTATGGAATTCAATCCCAAGTTGAATTGCTAAGTCTTTATAAAAGCTATAAAAGCTAATGTCTAATGCATGTGTGAGACTACCTTTTCAAAAGTGAAACCGTGAACTTGTTTTTCAAAATTGGATGCATTTTTTTATCGAGAACTCATTTTGAAATTGAAAATTGTGATGCTACTTTATTTTACAAAAAAAACCAAGAGCTTCAATTTTATTTATGTTAGCCTTGATTTTTGCTTTGTTTTGAAAAAGAAATAAAAGAAAGAAAAGTCTAAGGGTATGTGCTTGTGAAGCATAAGAGAGAAACAAATATTAACTTAGTAAAGTTAATATCAATTGCTTAGTAATTTCATTACGAAATCGGAATCGTTTTTGCCAATTCGACATGTGAATATGGAAGCAAGTGAAGAGCTTGACTTACTTTTTTGAAAAAATCAATTTAAAGAAGTATGATTTTTAGTCTTTATATTTTATGTTTAAAATATTTAAATTTTAAAATATACATATGTATATGTTGTGGTCCTTTGGGAGCTTTCTGCACAGTTCATGTAACGGCCATAGTTTCTTCACGGCGATCGCGCGCTCGCATTCCAAACCGTTCACTTACTGCCATCTTTTAGAAGCTTTCCGCACGGTCCATGTCATGGCCGTAGCTTCCTCGCAGCGGTTGCGCACCTGCATCCCAAACCGTTCACTTACTACCAACGAACTCCATCGTACTAGTTACTGATTCATTCCTTGCTTTCTATTACCGATGCTGATGATTAATGGTGCTGATGCTCTATTTTCCTATCAATGTGAACATACATAGATTAAAACGATAAGTAGAAAATCGTTTAATCTTGCTTACTGATTATTTCAGGCTCTCTTGGTGTTCGTAATATAGGTGAACCGACAATCTCCTACTCTTTGCAATGACTTGTTTTCTGACAAAGTTGGCAATAGCAATAGCGGTGGTCTTTCTAGTAGTGGATACTTCTGCACTACTAACTGATGGTAAGCATATATTCTCAATACACTTGTGCCACTGAACTTGATTAGCCAAATTAATGCCGGCCATGATTGTCATTTACCAAACCCTGACCCTCTAGATCAACATTTCATTATCCATCGAATGAAGTTACGGTGTTGATTATGTTTTTAATTATTTTACTTTTATATGTCATGGTCTCAACATTTTGTCAATAAACCATTTTCTCACTTGCTACAATCTTTTTATGCCTGGAAGGTACGGTTGGCAAGAAGAGTTTCTCATGCAGAAGTAGCTCAAGGAAAACGTTCTCAGGAAAAGAAGGTAGCTTTGGGTGCGAAAATCAGTTCATTTATGGCAAGGAAAATGTGCCCTTGCTGGATTTAAGATCCATTAGTACACGACCTCCGCCAGCACCCATCCGCAGATATGATAGATATTTTTGTTTGGGCTGTTCATGGATGTCACTCCCACAGTACTTATTCATGTTTTACCTCGCTACTTGTCACCTCATTAATAATAAAACGTTGGGTTTATGTCAATGTGCGCATGCTCTTAATTTGTTGGCATTGAATTCTGCCTTTCAATTTGGTGTTTAATTTCCAAGAAAACTAAGAGATCTTAAAAGGGAACGCCAAACACGGTTTGCCCATGAGGCTTTTACTTCAGCATCTCTTTTTCTCATAGGAGATTGACTGGGTATTCAAAGTGAGAAACGTAAAGAGCAACAAGTCGGATGTGTTCCGCATTGTTATCACATTATTTGGGACATGGGAAGAGCATTGAGCTACTATCTGAGCCTACTGCTCACCACTGACCTTGAAGTTAAATTGATCATTGTTGTTGGTTTTGTTTCACATATATTTCTTCTTCTTCCAAAGAGACACTTCAATTATTTTCTTTTGTCCAATACAAATTTTGACGCAACATAGCCCATATGCTTACTGAACTACCAAATCTTAATGTTATTTAGCCTTCATTCCCTTGTTTTCGAGCTCTCAAAGTCTCATCAAACTCTATCAAGAACCAAAGCGTTGCATGCTTTGGTTACCAAAATCCGCCTACATGATCCCTTTTATGCAAAAAAAATCATAAGGTATATATAATCCGAACAATGACATCTACTCCGCTCGTAACTTGTTCGACAAAACTCCTCAACGAAGCGTCTTCCTTTGGAATTCCATTATTCGCGCTTACGCTCAAGCCACAAATTTAATTATGCAATTTCTCTGTTCAAAAATATGCTTAGAACTCAAATTAAGCCCGATAACTTCACGTATGCGTATTTTATACGCGCATGCTCTGAGAATTTTCATTTTGATGGACTTAGACGTGCCCAGGGAGGAGTATTAGTCTCTGGGTTAGGAATGGATTCTATCACTAGAAGTGCACTCGTTTCTGCTTATTCAAAATTTTCCCTTATTGATGCAGCAATCAAGGTCTTTAATGGAGTATCTTATCCGGATTTGGTCTTGTGTAATTCTATGATTTCTGGTTATGAATATTGTGGATTCTGGGATAAAAGCTTGCAGGTTTCGAATAGGATGCTACGTTTAGGGAAGAACCCTGATGGCTATACTTTAGTAGGGTTGGTATCAGGTTTAAGAGAACCAAGATTGTTGAGTGTTGGCCAAGGAATTCATGGGTTTTGATTCAAATGATCATGTGTGTAGTGTTCTTTTTAGCATGTATGCTAGATGCAAGTGCATGAATTCTGCTTATAGTGTTATTTGTTTATTTTAGCCTGATTTAGTTGCATGGTCTGCTTTCATAACTGGGTATTCTCAGCATGGGAATTATGAAAAAGCATTGTACTTTTTCAGGAAACTGATTAAGGTAAGAAGGCAGATCCTGTTTTGATTGCCAGCGTGCTGGTGACTGCTGCTCAATCAGCCAATGTATGGCCTGGTACTGTGATACATGGTTATGTTATTCGATGTGGTTTTGAATTTTGTGTCATGGTTTCTTCTACTCTTATAGACATGTATTCAAAATGTGGATGTGTAGACTTGGGGATTCATGTTTTTGAGACTGTCAGAAAGAAATATCACATGTACAATTCCGTAATTCTTGGTTTTGGTTTACATGGATTTGCATACCAGGCTTTTAAAATGTTTCAGGAAATAATAGAGAAAGGATTAAAAGCCGATGAATCTGCTTTTGCTGCTCTCCTTTGTGCATGTTGCCATGGTGGCCTTGTTAATAATGGCAGGGAAATTTTCGGGAGGATGGCAAAGGAATTGGGTATCCAAGCTAGTATTGAACATTACATTTACATGGTGAAGCTTATGGGGTTGGCTGGAAATTTGGAGCAGGCACACAGTTTTATCAGGTCCTTGCCAAAGCCAGTGGACTCTGTTGTCTGGGGAGCACTATTATCATGTTGTGATATTTATGGGAATTCAGAGTTGGCAGAAATTGTAGCCCAGCTGCCCTTCAGTAGTGATCCGAGGAAAGGTTCTTACAGAGTGATGCTTTCTAACATATATGCTGGGGATGGGAGGTAGGATGACGCGATGAAGTTAGGAATGATATGGTTGATGGTGGAGTAAGAAAAGTGCCTGGGGTTAGCTGGATTGCAACCAGTACCAATTAATATAGCAATGATGAATTGCCTTTTCAAATGCCAGATCATTGACAGGATGCTTCGTACTGAGGTAAAAGATCAGTAACACTTCTGGTTTCTAGGTATTCTTGGTTAACTTTTAATGGCCTTGAATAGCTTCCCTGTGATTATACACGCACCACTGTAGTGACATGATATGTACCTAGTCTATTGCAAACACCTTTTGTTGAAAGAAAAAGTTTACAATTTTTGAGACATTAATTTGATATCAATAATTGAACACATTATCAGCATGTAGCATTTAGCAATAGCACTAATCTGGCACTTAGAATTGTTGGAACTTAAAAATGGAGTTGGCATATGGGGATGGGGTAGGGATGAAATACTCATAAAGCATCCCAGCACTTTGGAATTGTTAGTTTCTTAATGTCCAATTTCATGACACTGCTTGCGCTTGATTAAGTTCCAGAAAAATATTACATTATTCTGGTTGTTTGAACCAGCAAAAGTATCAAAATATTCTATGTATGTGCTAAATTTAATGTTTCACATAAACAATTACAAGAAATGGAAATGAGAAAAGGTTCAAACGCGCGCACACACACACACATCATGCAAAATCAAACATCTGAAATAACACAATGTGGTCCAAATATATGTAGCTTAGATTATTCATACTTCATCTGCCCTTCACCCCAGCTGTTCACCCTCCTCCTGGGGTCTGCATGGTGATAATTGACATGAATTTCTCAAAACAGACATAGGTATGAATGATATCTGTGGAATGTGATTGATCTTGTAATTTTCTTCTCCTCCGTCAGGTTTCAACCTGTCTGCATGTTCATCAAGTAAAGGCAGTATTTGCAACTGCTTCAATGTGGTCACAAACTGCAAACCTTCTGGGAGCATCCTCAGTTGCAAGCAGTTATGTAAGTGGAGGTATTTCAAGCTTGGTAGTGCTCCCTCTTCAAGTTTTGTCCATTTCTCCAGAACATGAGAAGCAATGAGAAGAATCTCAAGCTTGGGAAATCCACCTGCACTGCAAAATTCTTTCCCCAACTGCTTTGCATCATAAGCATGCCACAGGGTTAAAATTTTCAGATTAGGTAGGAGCTGAAGTACCGATGCTGGGTTTTCAGACAGATGAGAGAAACCCAATCTAAGGTTGGTGAGCTTTTCCATTGAGCCAATCCAATTCGGAATCTTTTTTAGTAGTCCTTCTAGGCGCAGTTTCCTAAGAAGTGGTGGGGGTGAGAATGTGTCCAAGAGGACAAGTGTTTCCCGGTTGAAAGCGTGTTTTGCTTCTAGAGACAAACTCAGAAGGTTCTGCATCATCATAATAGAAGCAAAGAGCTCAACGGCATTCTCTTCAGCCACATCCATCACTCCCAATCTTCTGAGATGAATCAGGTTACTCAATTCTCGTGCAATGCCACCACTGGCACGTATACCTGTGAGTGTCAGAATATTCCTCAATCTTTCTATTCCTGGTGGTAGCTTGACCCCACCAATCTTAATTCTCTTGTACATTTTAATGTGCCTTAACTGTGCAAGGTTGAGGATCTCTATTGGCAATGATGTTAGATCCCCACACCATCTGATATCCAAAGTTTGTAGCGCTCTTAAATTACCAAGTCTTGCTGCAAGATCGTTTATACCAGTGTGCTTTAACCCAAGATATGTCAGGTGTATCAGATCTCCCACTCCATCTGGTAAGCTCTCAATCTTAGTCCGTTCTAGATCCAGCACCCGTACAAATTTTGCCCAGTTAAAGTTCAGCCAATTCTCACGGTCACTACAAAGATCTTGACTCCCCAAGAAGAACAAAGATCGAGGCCGAATATTGTTTAAGAGGGGTGCTACTGTTGCCATGTCTGAATATACTAAAACACTGTGGGAATTATGGGGAATACTTGAATCTGAACGAGTACTTGCAGTAATGAAATTATCTTCCACCATCTCGCGTCGGCAAGGAGAGGTGACAGTCAACGTTGTTCCCTGGCCTCTGTGTTCGTTGTTTACTTGGAGCATTCCCTGGTTGATCAGTATGTTAATATTTTCGTCCGCTGTATCCTCCATTAATTTCCCTGGTTTTTCTTGTACCAGGCCTTCGGCCACCAATAATCGTATTAATTTTCCTTTAGGTATCCAGTAATTCTCAGGGAAGAGGCAACAATACATCAAACAGGATTGAAGATAATAAGGTAAGTCGGTATAATTTAGTATTAATGGAGAAGCAACGGATGATGATGTCTGACCTTCTTCCATTTCGCGAGATTTGTTTTCTGTATCCTTCACTCCCATGGTAATTGAGTTTTGGACTTCTTGCTGACTTTCTTCAGTTTCATGAGAGCTTTCCTTGTTAACTTTTTCCTCTCCAATGGCAGCTGGGTTTTCTTGTGCTGATGCCTGACCTTCTTCAACGTTATCTTCCTTGTCACCTCTGATAGCAGTTGAATTTCTCAGTTGTGTCATTCTGTCAACAATACTGGCAAGGCGGGATTCTATCTTCTGCAATTCAGTTGTGAAGTACTCGGTCAACTCAGACCTGTCAGTCCCCTTTTGTTGCTCCATCTGTATGATAAATTCGTCGACAAGATCATCAACATAAAAAATTGTATCTCTCTGTTCATTTATCCAACTACAGACCGCAGCATCGCCTTTGATCCTGCATATATCCCCACATGACTCTCCGATCTCCCCGAGTGTGCTGACTAACCACGCTGTTTGACGTTCAAATCCAGAAAAGGTTTCGGCTTTGTGAAGTAACAGAGCGTTCAATCTCTGCAGGAAGAACTTCACCAAACCCTCAGCCATCCCTGTCAGTTCAATCAGAAAAAAAAACTTGGTTTTCCATGGAAAGAAAAATTAACCAGTTTAAGAACTTAAACACTTCAATGGTTCATAGTATAGTCTAGTCAGCCGCCTTGTTTGTGGTTTGCTTGGTATATTCATCAACGTTTTTGTACGTCACAACGATTAAAAAGACAGCCATGTATTTCCAAAGGGAAAACGACATGCTAAGTTATTTTTCCGACTCTGATGGAAAAACCAAAGCATATTATATTGCAAAACCAAGTCTTGTTGTAGGCACCGCACCTGGAAAAACAAACAAAAAGGAAACGGAGTTCATTGATTCAATGGTATTTGCTCAAATAATGCCCAAAAACGCCGGCAGTTCATTACCTGGAATCATGCGCAACAACCTGTTTCGAGGAAATGCTTTCACTTACAACTTGCTGAATCGTAATGTCAAGTACATGTAAACTGTTACTGTTTCTATTGGCATTTATATATGGGTTTTTAACGGTCGTGCTCTAATTTCTTTTAGTCTAATTATATTTTTAATTTTTAATTTTAGTAAAAAAAAATTATATTTAGAATCAATTATCTATTTTTTGAATAAAACTACCATTCTTCGTTAGTTAATTGTTAAACTCAAAATTTTGAATTTAAAATTTCTTTTTTTGATTATAATTTTTTTATATGAATTTTAAGAAAAAATTAGTGAATTTTTGATAAAATAGTTAAAAATCAATTTATGGGTGATTCGGTGTAAATTTATTTATTTTGACTATAATTTTTTGTCTGAATTTTAGATTTAGAAAGTGAATCAATGAAAAAAAGATGTTTATCAAAAAAAGATGAAATTCATCATGAAAATATAAATTTCATCGAGGGTGGACAAAATTATCTGAAAAGTAAATAATTAACCTCAAATATAAAAAAAAATTTACTGAAGTTAAAAATATAAATTGGCTAAAAAAATTAAACAATAACCGTTAAAATCTTTTATATATTAAAAAATGATGTTTAAAAATAAAAAGGTAAATTGTTTATAGAATTTCTTACAAAATTGACAAAATTGATCCGGAGTTTACGAAATCTTTTCTCTCTCTACATGCTAAGTGTTACGGGCTGATTTTCTCTTGGTCGAAAATTGGATTTGTGCGACACTCACTAGAACATTAAACTAGTAAATCAGTCTAAACAAGTTTACACATAGCAAACACAAGTAAGTTAATTATCTATAAATGTAAACCAATAATAAAAAATAATCGGAAACAAGCACATATCATATCACAATACAATTCAAGACTATATCGATAAAATACGCAACAAACAAATAAGTAACATACAAGCAATCAATGAGCAAACAAGTTTTAAACAAACAAGTATCACAACATATTAGACAAACAAGATCGAACAATCAATGTAAGCAACTTATTTCATTAATCCAAGGGCGGAGGAGTATACAGTTATGCTTTCGGAGTGTTGATAGTTAAGGCTCTTATGAGACACTTGGTCATCCCTCTAAAGAGGGTTTTGAGATATTGCAGGTATGGCAAGAGGAAACATAACACATGTCTCAGCTGTCACACCCCTAAAATCGTAAATAAAAGAACAATTTCAAGCCCTCATGGTATCTCTCGACTTGCTACTATGGGCTTACTAGCTGACCCTAGATGAGCAAATACGAGTGACCCTTACTTCCTCCCCTACCTAATCTGTCGACGTCCTCGACGATAGCGTTGTCTTGAAGTCTTCAATCTTCTATTGAAATGGCTCTAGTTCTTCAGTTTTCTCCCAGCTGATCTCTTCTTCTTTAAGGCTTTTCCACTTCATAAGAAACTCCTTATGGGGTAGTCTCTCTCGGTCACTTGTCTCTCTGCTACAATTTCTTCAACTTCTTTGATAGTCTTCTTCTGTGGATATGCCTTGATCTCATCTCTTGCTAGTTGATTGTGTGTGGATTTCTCATTGTCGGTGTGGTATGGCTTCAACTTGCTAACATAAAAGACCAAGTGCATCTTCATCCATACTGGCATCTCGACCTTGTATGAAGTCTTCACTATTTTGGCAATAACTGGAACTAAACCCTCATACTTCTACATTAGTCTCTTGTCTTAGCTCCCTCGGAAGCGAATCTGTTCTGGTATCAAATTAATTAACACCAAGTCTCTAACTTTGAACTCTAGCAGTGTTCTACTTTTGTTCATCCACTTCTTCATCCTAGTGGTGACTTTCTTCAAATATGCTCAAGTTATTTCAACATTAGTTCTCCATTCCTTGGTGAAATTAAAGGCCCGAGGGACTTTTCCTTTATATTCTCTGACTGTGTGGGATAGAAGTGATTATTGTCCCGTCACTACTTCAAAGGGACTTCGATTTGTTAAAAAAATTTTCCTTACATTGAAGTCAAACTGTGCTTGCATTGAAGCAAAACTGTGCTACATCAAGTAATTGCACCCAATTTTTCTAGTTGGCAATGATGAAATAGCGCAAATACTCTTCTAGCATAATTAAATCTTTCTGTCTATTCATCAATTTGGGGATGATAACTTGATGAAATATTCAGCTGCGATCCAAGAATATTAAATAGTTTGAACCAGAATGTTCCAGTAAATCTTAGGTCCAAATCACTCACAATGTGCTGTGGTACTTCCCAATACTTCATCACATGCTTGAAAAATAATCTTGTTGCCTCTTCTGCTCTACAGTATTTTGGGGTTTGTATAAATGTAGTATATTTTGGAAACCTATCAACAACTACTAAAATATAAATCAAGTCACCAATCTTCAAGAAGTTGGTGATGAGGTCAAGTGAGACGCTCTCCTATGGTCGGGTCGGCACATTCAGTGGCTCTAGCAATCTTGATGTCTTCAGCTTTTCTACCTTGTCTTGTTAACAAACGAGACAAGTTTTGGTATAATCTACTATATCATCCCGTATTTGTGGTCAATAATACCCTTACTTTAACAGGGTATACATTCTCTGCCATCATAGATGACCAGCCCACAAGGTGTCATGACACTCTTTCATAAGAGTTCTTTGCAGATCTTCAGTCTTTGAAATGTATAAGAGACTGCCTTTCGTCTACAAAAGCTCGTCTTTCACCCAAAATCGGTGAGTATTTCCTTCATCTACTAACTTCACGATCACCCGAGAAATCGGATCCTTCTTTAGGTTTTCCCTAACGCTCTCTCGAAGTGATATCAAAACCATGGTAGCTAACATAGTCGTCATCCTCTTCAAACCCGCGAGCTCTGACTTGTGACTTAGAACATCTGCTACTTTATTCAAGTTTCAACTTTATGTTCGAAGTGAAAGTAGAATTCAGCAAGAAACTCCTACCATCGAGGTTGCTTCAAAGTCAACTTTAGCTGTGTAAGAAAGTGACTAACAACTGTATTATCTGTTTTCACCACAAATTTAGATTCTAGTAGATAATGCCTCTATACTCGTAAATAGTGTAATACAGCTAAAAGTTTCTTTTCTTGAGCAGTATATCTCCGCTCTAGTTCTTATAACTTTCGACTCTCATAAGCTATCGGGTAGCCTTTCTGCAAAAAAAACCTCCCCCCAATGCAAAGTCAGAAACATCAATCTGCACCTTAAATGGCTTGGTTATATCCGGAAGGGTAAAAATCGGATCTCTCACCATTGCTTCCTTCAAGTTGTAGAAGGTTCTTCTATACTGCTCAGACTATTTTCATGTTACATCTTTCTTTAACAGCTCGATTAACGGTGCAGCTTTCTTTAAGTACCTCTCTACGAACCGCCTGTAATAGTTAGCCAATTCAAAGAAAAATTGTAACTCTTTTATGCTTGTCGACATCTTCTAGTCTTGGATAGCTCTCACCTTTCCTAAATCCATCCGTATACAACCTTACTCTATAACATGGCCAAGGAATTTGATGTGCTTCTAGGCAAACGAACACTTCTCTTTCTTCACAAAGAGTTTGTTGTTCTTTAACTTTTAGAGTACCCTAGCTAAATGTTCTTTATGTTCTTCTAAGGTTTTACTGTCAGCCACAATATCATCAAGATACATCATTATGAACTTATCCAAATATTCATGGAATATATCATTCATCAATGTGCAAAAGGTTGCAAAAGCATTTGTTAACTTGAACGGCATCGTCAGAAATTCATACAATCTATATCGGGTGACACATGTTGTTTTCATCTTATCCCCTTCGGCAATTCTCATTTGATGGTAACCCGATCTCAAATCTAGTTTTATGAAGTAGCTTGCCGTGCTCAGCTGATTAAATAAATCTGCTATTAGTGGAATGGGAAAGGTATTGCGATCGTCTATTTGTTGAGAGCTCTATAGTTAATACACAACTGTAGGCTCCCTATCTTATTTCTTCTAGAACAATATCGAGGCTTCGAATAGTGCTTTTGGCAGTTTAATGAAACTAACTTCTAACAGTTCATCTAATTATTTTTGGAATTTGGCTAGTTTTAGTGGAGCTATTCTGTAAAGGGCACGCAAGGGTGGTTTCACCTCGGGCACCAGTTTAATCTGATAAATAATTACTCTCTTTGGTGGCAAGGTTTTGGGCAGTTGATCTGACATTTACTCGGCAAATTCCCTTAATACCTCGACAATCTCCAATAGGATCAGCTTTCCTTCCTCTCCTCCATTGAGGTCGGAATAACAATGAAAGAGGATTTTCTTCTTTTAATCCCCTTTTTGAATAGAAAAGCAGATAAGAGTTTTGCTTCTGTTGATTACTTGATCTTGGCTGGCACCATTGCAAACCTTTCTCCTATGATCAATAGACTACCAACAAATGGAATTGGGATTGTGCCTTTCTTTAACAAAAAGTTCGTTCCCAAGATGACATCAAAGTCATCCATTTGCATGGCTATAAGGTCCACTTAACCTTCCCAAGTGCTGATTTTCATCCATACTTGCTTTGCAAACACTCTCGTGGGTAAGGTTTTAGAGTTGACCGCCTTCATGCGGCAAGTATCCTCCTTGAGCTTTAGCCGAAAACGCTTCGCTTCTGAAGCGAAAATAAAGTTATGAGTGGCTCATGTGTCCATTATAACACTTTTTATCATAATCTCATTGATTAAGGCATCAACGAACAAAATACCATTTCCTATGGCCTTCTTGCCCTTAGATTTTTTCTTTAAGGTATTCAATATCTTCAGTGCCACCATGTGACCAGTTTCTTTTGTCTCCTGATCACCCGTAAGTATTTCTTGCTGTTGATCTTCAACTGTCATAGCATTTAGTCTTATTTTTTTAGGGCACTCTGAGGCTCTATGCGGGCGATTGCATAGCCAACATCCAAACGGCCCTCTTAGTTGCTCCCCCACCTTTGTTAAGGCCTCAATGCCCTTTACGGCTCAAGAGAATTACCTCAAGTTCAATGTCGAACTATTAACTATTCAAAAAGAATTAACAACCAATGTTTAATCCTAGCTAGCAAAATATCACAAGAATTCTTATGTGCTAAGGTATCAAGCAGAAGTCTAATGACTTAAGAGGCAAATACGAAACTCAATAAAAGAAAACCTATACTTAAATAAATAAAAAATTTTAATCGATATGCAATTTCAAGAGAATTCTTTTTGGTGTTAATAGAAATTTTGATTAAATATGGTTTACGGACACTCCCTCCACTAAATACAACCAATCAGATTTAACTAAAAAAAATTACTTTTTTACTTTTTTTTTCAACACGTCCTAAATAAATAACCTATTAATTAACTCCTACGATTTCGTCCACCCCAATTTAAGAAGTAAGAAGATTGACTCTCCTTGTTTTTTTTTTTTTTAGCGAAACCGAATTTGAAGGAATTAAGGAAAAAAATTAAAAAAAAACTAACTCTATTACGAAAGCTAAATCTAATACAATTATGGAAAATAAACATGACTATTTTATGGAAAACAAAAAGTAGTAAAGAAAGCAAAAAAAACATGTAGTGACAAAGACAAGGTTTTCACATGGAACAACTCATGATGACTCAAACAAAAGGAACAAAAAAACAAAAAGAAAAAAAACCAAAATAAATAAAGATAGAAATCATACCTTGAAACCCTAAGCTCTAATACTAATTGACGAAAAACCCCTTTGAACACAAAGTCAAAGAAACCTCACGAAAGAGAACTAAGCCTAAGAACCTCGAATCGTGATTTTTGTAAGAATAAAATCCTTTCAAGATCTATGCAAACCCCAAAGGAACCTGCCTTTGAAAACCCTTATAGAATCCCGATAGTTTTTTGCTAGCAAGAACGCCACAAAGATCACCACTCCTTTGATAAATTGTTTGTTCAATCATTGAAAACGGAGGTTTTTTTTATTAATGAAATATAATGTATTTAAATAGTCTTTTCACAAGAAACCTAATAAGATGCAAAGACTAAAATAATTCCTAAGCTAAAAAAACCTAATTTCATGCGTGAACTTTAAAAAATAATATTAAAATTCAGTTCATGACACCAAAATATTAAATAATTTAAAACATAAAACATAAAACATAGATTGAGTTCTTCCTCACAACTAGGCTTGGTCTTTTAATATTTTGGTCAAATGAATCAGTCTATAACCTTTCTCTATGAAGTCCATATGTTGCATGTCTGTTTTTCTCGTCTGATTAGTACATTCGGTCATCATGTGCTGGGCTAGGCCTGTCATTGCCTCCTTAATCTTCTTTATTCTTTGTCTTGTAATAGGCCTAACTGAAACATGTAATGGATCACTCCTTTTGACCATATCTCCTTCCTCCTTAGGTTCTCTTTGTGCTATCTGGATCACATCACACGTAGTTGCCTCCAAACAAGATACACCACATTTTCAAGGGGGAATTGGTTTTTCAACTCCCGTTTCAAGTCATCCTAGTTGTCAATTTTGCACCATCCATATTAAATCTCTTAATATTTTATCCTCCACCATAACTTGGCATCCTTGGATAAGTACATGGATGCCATGGTCATATTGACATCTTCAGAATCTGCCCTTATAGCTTAAAAGTATTATTCAATATCAAACAAAAAGTTCTCGAGCTCTTTGGCATCTCAGGCCTCCTATAGTGTTTTGATTCTGGTACCTTTAGTCTGCTATATTTGGGGCTTGGAGCGACTCTCAGCTAAGTTATAAGGGCACGGGCAGTGAGGTTTATCCTTATGTTCACTTCCTCTAATTGTTCTCGCAACATACCTACCGCACCACGGCACTCTTCCGCAATCCCGAATATTGTTACTTGCACATCTGCAAGTTGGGTTTTAACTCTTCAAGACGTCCCTTACCAGACGACTCGGTATTAGAGCTAGTAGCTTTCGATTTTAGTATGCTTACCCAAGAATTTAAGGACTCTATTATCTTTATAATTCGTCTCATGTCCTCGGCATGGGGTGAGCCCACTCTCTTCTATGCAACCTCTAAGGCTCGTTGACGCTCCTCTAACTCTGTCTATTCTTTTTTTAGAGCATTTAATTTGGCTATTTTAAAGGAGCTGACTTTTGTAGATATCATTACTGCAATCATGTGCTCTGATACGAAGTGTCAAGGGCCGATTTTCTCATGGTCAAAAATTGGATTCGTGCGGCACTAAAACGTTAAACTAGTAAGTCAGCTGAAACAAGTCTGCACGTAATAAGCACAAGTAGGTTAGTTGTCTACAAATGTAAACTAATAGTAAAAAATAATCGAAAACAAATACATATCATATAGTAATACAATTCGAGACTATATCGATATAATACGCAACAAGTAAGCAAGTAACATACAAGCAATCAATGAGCAAACAAATATTGAACAAACAAACAAGCATCAGAATACATCGGACAAACAAGAATGAACAATCAATATAAGCAACTCATTTCATTAATCCAAAGACAGAGGAGTACACAGCTATACTCTTGGAGTGTTGATAGTAAATGTCCTTATGAGTTATCTAGTCATCCCCCCTAAAGAGAATTTTAAAACATTACAAATGTAGTAAAAGGAGATATAATACATATCTCAACTGTTACACTCTTAAAATTATAAATAAAAAGACAATTCCAAACTTCTATGGTGTCTTTCGACTTATAACTATGAGCTTATTAATTGACCTTGGATGAGTAAATACAGGTAGCCCTTACACCAAGTCGCACAATCAAATAACAATAATAAAAAATGATGCTAAAAACACCTCGCTTGTATCTTGGTTACAGTGCAGTGCACCCTCTTTCTGAAAAAGGTACAATCCTTGCATTGCTTTGAAGGAGTAATGAAGAGTGCATTTAGTTTAGGTTCACTCGAAAAACAAATGTTAGCCCAGCACAAGACCTGATGCCACTAGGATCCAGGACTGCAAGCCCGCAATTTTCAGACCCAAATTCCTTACAGGCCCACCCGTCAAAGGGCTTAAGTAAATCCATATCCCAAGATTTCAAGAATGCATATCGATAGTAATGTGGAGAGAGAGAGACGGAGATGACGGTGAATGGAATTATTGGACAGAATGATGGCAAATCGTAATTGGCAGTAATCAATTCAAAAGTTGGCGCATGCACTGCTTCGCTTTATCACTGTAAATTTTACTGAGACTACTGGCAATGGGTATGGGCATGCTTAGCTTAGCTTAGCACTACACTTTCACTCTAAACAACACTCTGAAAAGGCCTAAACCTTGTTGTGGTGTAGGGTGGGGCTGAAAAATCAGATTCTTTTTTCTTGAATATGTATCAGAATCTTGTTAAATATTTGCACCTTCTCTTACCAAGATTTGCCTTCAGAATATTACCTTTGCTTTATTTTTTGGCTCTCTTCCATTTTCTCGAAGTAAGCAAATGGACTTACTAGACATACTATACCACACCACATATGCCTCATTTTGCATAATGCGCACAAACACACATTTTTTATATAAATGAAAATTTATGTCCTTACTTGCAAAATCATAAAAAAAAATTAAGGACCCACAATTAATTACCCCAATTAATATCTTAAGTTATATATATATATATATATATATATAGTATCAACGACTAATCGCATATCTCCAATGATTAGAAGCATATATTTGTTTTGGTGCCTTGGCAAATTCAATTGACCCATGCCAATGGCAATGCCATGCATGCCGCAACCTGACCCATATGATGAAACTGAGCGAGTATAGAAATGGCAGGCAGAGGCAGTCTCTTGAATCTCCCCAAGCAAAAGAAGAGGCAGTCAAAAAAGACTAGAAGGCAAGCCAAGGCAAAAGCAACCAATTTTAAAATGATAAATTAAAAGATATAGGCATTTAAAAACTTATTAACCAGAGAGCAACAGTGATTGTGGAGCCAGCAGAATATGATGGGGGTTTTCTTTCCGTGTCTTAATCCTTAATTGGATTTATGATGAGTAATCGAGAGAGATTATTGGTAATATGATTAAATATAATAACACAGTCTTCCCCTTATTGTTGAAGAAATGCTAATCATTACCTTTCCTAATTCTTAATCTCACACGGTCCCATAATTACCAGTCGGAGCATATGAATATTCAAAAGACTCAAATTAAATTTCATGTAGGCATTGTGTTATGTGTAAATAAATAGAAAGAGGCTTCATATTCCTACTTAAACTTTTTAACTTTTTAACTTTTAAGAAGTACCTCTCCATGCGACAACACAGATGATGACTCTTTTAGCCAAATGACACTTTTTTATCCAATGTTTTGGTAGTCTCTCTCCATGACCCAATACAAGTATTCTATCAATTTCCAATTTCTAATGTCTTTAAATTAATGGGCATTTGCCAAAATGAAAAATAAAAGAAAGAAAAAAGAACTCAAACTCAAGTCTCTCTGAAATGGCCCTTACACACACATGGGTATTGATAAATGAGAATCCTTATCCTTGGGGAGGAATAGAATGAAGGAGAAAGACAGAAGGAGTCGGGCCGGGGGAGGTGAAAGGAGAATGAAGATAGGGACTAACAACAACAATTGCCGGGACTACTACTTCCCTCTAGACCCACTTCACTGCCAACTCTATCACCCCCTATTTTACTTTATGTCAATAGCTATGCCCTATTTATCTTTGTTAATTGCATCACCATTTTTTTCACTTTATCATCAACATTATTTTTTTTAATAAATATTGTTTAAATATAAATTAAATCTATTTTTTTTATTCTCATGTTAATGAAGTTAGAACCCCAATTATACAACTCTCTCTCTCTCTCTCTCTCTCTCTCTCTCTCT
>JAXCLQ010000011.1:3620665-3639901 GCA_035584115.1 Cedrela odorata | reverse complement strand
AAAAGAGGTTCAATTTACGAAGGTGACTGTGACTGTATTGTAATAGTGACCACACAAAGCTACGAAAATTTCACAGCGACGTGGCTGGGGTGTGGCGTATGCACCAAAACCAATGTGACAAGTTTTGAGACACGAGCAGCGTACAAAATTTTAACATAAAATAAATACAAATTTTACTGGATATTTATAAAATTTACTAGATTAAATTAATATAAAATAATATAATTATTAAATATATATATAATATAAATAATATAATTATTAATTATATTAAATTTGTATTTAAAATTTTAACACGTAAATTCATTTATAATACGATTAATTATCTAAATAATTATAACGTATTAATTTATTTATAATTTAATAAATTTATTTTATATTTTAATTAAAAAATTATTATATTTATTATATTTTAAAATATATTTAATTATATTTATCATAAAATTAATTAATATATAAATAAATAGTATAAATATATTACGATATTAAAAAATATTAAATTAATGATATATGATTATAACTTATTTAATTCTTTAATAATTATATTAAATTAGTATTATTATAATTATTAAATAAATTAAATTTAAATTAATTTTTAATTAATACAAAACAAATATAACATAATTTTTTATTTATGTGTTTTTATAAATTAAAAATTACAAACCCCATACTTATCAAGTTTATGGGCTGAATGTACCATGTGGCCCCAACAAAAAAACAAGGCGTCAAACCGATTGTCATAAAACCAGATATCCATTAGGACATCTGCTCATGCAAACTTCTACTTCCATTTCTCAAACAGGTGTCCCCCTTCGTACACGTGTACAGCGCCATCTCCTCCATGATATAACAGCACCTCTTTCTTTTCACCGTCACCATTATCTCCTCTCTTTCTCTCTAAGATAATCACTACAACACAAAATCATCTTCGATGGCTGAGCACCGCCAAACCCACTACCAGCAACAGCAGCAGCACCCAACTGATGCCATCAAAGGGATGCTACCTGAAAAGGCTCCATCTAAGTCACTAGTTGTTGCTGTTGTCACTCTCATATCAGTTGGTGGCACTCTTCTCCTCCTTTCCGGTCTTACTCTAGCCGGAACACTGATTGGCCTTGCTGTTACCACACCGCTTTTTGTCATTTGCAGCCCGGTTTTGGTCCCTGCAACTCTCGTCATTGGCTTGGCTATCCTTGGCTTCTTGACTTCTGGAGCTTTTGCAATCACTGCCCTCTCGGCATTTTCTTGGATGGCGAATTTTCTAAGGAGAATGCGTGTACCGGAACAAATGGAGCATGCAAAGCGGCGCACGCAGGAGACGGCGGGTCCGTTGGGCAAGAAGGCCAGGGAGACGGGCCAGACGATCCAGAGTAAGGCCCAGGAAGTTGCAAGGGATGTCAAGGAAGGAGGGAAGACATGAGATTGAGGTTATAAACTGGTTTGCTAGATCTTGAAGCCCAGTAGGCCTTCTTGGTCTCCATTTTCAAATGTTGTTTTCGATGTTGAGTGAATGTAATGAAATAAGCTTGTGAGTTATGCTTGTGTGTGGAACGCATTGTAATAACTTCTTGTAAAATGGCTAGGGAACAATGAGAATGGTGTCCTGTACTCTTGTTTTGTTTATATCCTTGTTATGCACTGTTTGTAAGAATCACTCTCTTTTGGAATTAGTTTCTGCTAATTAATCTGAGCTTTTCATGCTTTCTGTCTGAGTTACCTGCACAACATAATTGCATATAGTATGGCAAGCCAAGGGGGAAAACAATTAACAACAATATGCATTTCTTATCGTTTTAACTAATAACTTAGTGCTTGTTTAATCACCTAAATTAAAAAGCGCAAGTCCCTGCATGTTTGAAGGAACTGAAGACGTTTTCGACGTTTAATGGCAAAGAATATGCTTTGGAGGAAAAGTAATGGGAGGCAGGGGATGCTCGACTTGTCTCGAGTGATTCTAGGAAGAAAAGGTTTAGTCACATAAACAGAAAAATGCATGCCCTAACAGAGGCCTCTCTCCTTTCCTCAAGGCTCTGTTTATAGCTGAGAACCTCTTCTGATGTAATTTTGCGAGGAATCAACACAGTAAAAGGTGATCAGGAGATCAACGAAGCTTGACGCTGACAAGGTTTTACACAATTGATCTCTCCTTGTTTAAACAACTGTAACTGCTAGGTTCGATTGAAAGCTGAGAGTCAAGCATGTGTTCCGTACCTGTGCATGAGCTAGTGCCCAAATAAGTAAGCACAATGATATTGACTGTATTTTTGTATTGTACTCGAAACGAAACAGAGTGAATCTCTCATACAATACTACACAATGGATCGATTCCTGCAAAGACAATGGTACTTCCCCTAAATTGTTTAGCTAACCGGAAAAAAGCTAAAATTTCTCTCGTAAGGATGGATACTGGATTATATTTTCATAGTCAGCTAGACAATGGAATTTCCAGTAATACAAGAAAGCAGCAGGAAAATGCCATAAAGACCAAAACAATTTCCAATTATGTGTATCTGCTTGACTCCTTATCCGAGTATCCTACCAATAAATCCTTATAATAAAATGTGAATTCTGGAAAAAATAAAAGATATGATGTTGGAAGTAATAGAGACTTGTTGAATGAAGGAATAGATAGATTATACTTGCATAGTCCGCGAATAAAATTCCATATGCATCCAGACACTGCCCTGCAAACGGAGGGAGGACGAAAACAAAGCACAGAGAACGAAAGAGAAAATTCTGCTCAAACAATAAAAGAAGACAATGAATTGAATAAGAAATATATCAAAAAAGGACAACATTTGCCGGCTTATGGAGAGAGACTTTAGTTCTATTATAATTGATATGGAAAAGAACAAGCAACAACATCAAATCATGTACATTTACAACAACTCTTAAGAGTGTATCAATATAAGATGAGTGAAAAGATCAAACTTCCATGATATTAATTATGCTAAAATAAGCGGCCAAACAAATCTCAAATTATTCACTTTTCCATCTATGAAATGGCTAGCTCAAATCACCACCCTTTTCTCCTCTTCCCTCTCTTGGCCGCTGTTTTTATTAGCATTCTTTCCTCCAATGGCTTCGTCAAGTCAACAATCACGTATCCTTTTAGGTGTGCTAAAAGTATTCAGACCTGTAATGCCTACTTATATCACAATTCTAAAGCCAATTCTGTAGAACAAATAGCCTCCTTCTACTCAGTGAACACATCGAATATTTTACCCATTTCCCATGACTCCAAAGAAAACTATCTTGTATCAGTTCCTTGCAGCTGTAAAGATGTGAATGGCACCCGTGGATACTTCTACGATACTTCTTACAAAGTGCGAGCAGGCGGCACATTTTTTGATATCTCTGGGCAGTTCTATAGTGGGCAAGCTTGGGAGGTCGGAGGAGAGGAAGAGCTATTTGTGGGAGATGCAATTACTATACACCTTACATGCGGGTGCGTAGAAGTAGAATCTCAAGAGATAGTGACATACACAGTTCAAAATCATGATACTTTATTAGGAATTGCAGAATTTCTATCTGCAGTGGGATTGAGAATTTAAATGAAAGACTGACTAAGAATCTAAGTTTTATAGACGTTGGATGGGTACTATTTGTGCCAAGGGAGAAAAGTGGAATCCAAACCCCCAGGAAAGGTTAGCCATCATATTCTGCTGTAACAATTGAAATATATAATAAGTATGCGTGTCAGATTGACATCTACCTGAAGATAGCTTTCCTTAAGAAAAAGCAAAATAACCTTTCTCCCATTATGTCAAGCTAGGTAAAAGACAGCATTTGACAATTATTGTCAGCTGCCTATTATCAGCTGCCACTTTAATTTCAATATGTGCGGTGATCCTATTCCTTTTGAGAAGAAAGAAAAATCTTAAACACAGAGAAGAATATCCAAAAGTTGTCACCAAAATTCCAAGTGCTAAGAAAACTTCCCTGCAGCAGCAATATCACAAACAAGACATTCAAGGTCAGAGAAAATTTAACTGTCGTTAATTCCTTTATATGGGTTTCAGTAATTTGTTATATATATGCATATATACTCATAAATTATCATGTGAAGCAAAACTACTTGATGATGCAACAGCCTTTGAGTCCGAAAGACCAGTCGTATACAGTTCGGAGGAGATAGATGAGGCCACTAGTAACTTTGACGACAGCAGGAAAATTGGAGAGGGCGGACATGGGAGCGTATATATTGGTATTCTAAAAGAAAGGGTATGGCATTTCTCCCCACTTTTTGAGTTCATGTTTATACTTTAACCAAATTGAGTTTATGTCTATTTGAACTAAACTGTGAAATTGGATGACATACAAAGGAAGTTGCAATCAAGAAAATGAAATCAAATAGGTCAAAGGAATTTCTCGCAGAGCTTAAAGTATTGTGCAAGATCCATCACATTAATGTGGTAATAAATCATCTTAAGCAAAGGACCTACATATGCGAAAATAAAATAAGGATGACTTGTCACCAAAATTTATCATTCCTTAGGTGGAGCTACTGGGATATGCAACTGGGGAAAATCACCTCTATTTGATATATGAGTATATTCCGAATGGATCCCTCAACAATCATCTTCATGACCCCCAGCTGAAAGGTACTGCATTATGCACTTAAATGCATCTGTACACCTCAAAAATATGCCTTGTCATGTTAGTGATACAAGTTCAGTGATCAAGCTTATTCATGTCCCGTGGATAATTTATGAAAGAAAACTGGCTCAAAAAACAAAAACATCAAGAGTTCAGCAAGAAAGAATATAGCTCACTGCTTCTGTGACTCCGTGGTTCTTACCGCTGCAATTGTTAGGTTGCACACCTCTTTCATGGATTGCAAGAGCCCATATCGCACTTGATGCTGCAAGGGGAATTGAATACATTCATGACCACACAAAGGCGCGCTATGTGCATCGTGATATAAAGACAGGTAACATTCTACTTGATCAGGGACTCAGAGCAAAGGTACTCTTTACCTTGATAGTGAGCTTGTGCCTGCAAGTTCCATTGTTGCCATTATGTTTGTTATTTGTATTGCCAGTCACTGCAAATCATGTTAGCTGAAGGCTGTTTCCATAGGTAGCAGATTTTGGTCTAGCAAGGCTAGTAGAACGATCAAACGAAGAAGATTATGTAGCCACACGCCTGGTTGGAACACCTGGTTACATTGCTCCAGAGTAAGTTGTTGGCTCTTTAAGAACTTGAATACTTTAATTCTTGTCAGTAGATTAAATTAAAGAAAAGATTAATTACTAGAACTTCCAAAAGACTTTCAGAAACGAACTAAATAGTTACAAGTCAAAACCTATATGTGATCTTACACAGTAATTTTACCATTATCTTGCCTGCTTTTTTGCAAGATCTGCGCCTGAGCTCCAAATGACATCGAAAACTGATGTCTTTGCATTTGGGGTGGTTCTAGCAGAGCTTATAACTGGACAGCGTGCACTCACCCGCGACAACAAGGAACCAGACAAAATGAGGTCACTGATTTTACAAGTAAGTCGCCATTTCAAGTCTATGTGGTGCTTGCTAACAATGTGAATACTCTGTTGATAATCATTTTAAACGTTTCTGAAATGCCACACAATAGGCTTCTTTTCCTACTCTGGTGACAGTTTCTGGAAAGCGTTTCATATGTTTGCTTGTGTGACACTCCCAATTGCATTGATGAGCTAGCTAACCTGTTTCGACATAATTTGGTTAAACATGATTAGATGGACACAATATTTCGAGATCAAGACTCAGAGACTGCTCTGGAAGCAAATATATAACTGAACCTGAGAGGAAGCTACCCCATGGAGGAAGTGTACAAGGTTAGTACAATATGCAATTATCACAGACGCACATAAATATAAATGTTCAAGTCTATGACAATAGACGTAAACAAATAGTTATTTGCGTGACATTCTTAATCCCTTGCAGATGGCAGAATTGTCAAGAAGGTGTTTGAGTGAAGAAGCAATAAACAGACCAGAAATGGGAGATATTGTCCCGATAATCATCCAAATTTTGACGTGCTCAGTAGAATGGGAATCCTCGCTCGGTGGGGCTAACCCAGTTTTTTCAGGATTGTTTAATGGAAGATGAAATGTTTGATGACAGTAGCTTACTCGACTTCCCCAGTTTAGAATTCATGTACTTCCGGATCACAGCACTTCATGATCGGAACTGTATATGGATGGTCACGAGCATCATTTCACTATAAACAAAGCAATTATACTTGCAAGTTGCAGATGATGGCTTGGCTTCAATCATGTAAAATTTTCATGCGAGCATTATACTGTATAAAATTTTCTCATGCTCTATAAAGTATAAACCCAAGGAAAGAAGCCTCTCTCTGTTGAAAAGATTCAAACACCCACCACCAAACTCAATTCATTCTCCCCCACAAGACTCACAAATCTCTGTACACCTGGTTGTGATTTTACAAACTTTGATTGAAGTAAATAGAAGAAATGAAAATTGATGAAAAAAGAGAGAAGATGTAAATACTGAAAATAAACTTTGATTTGCACCTAGTTATCCTAGATACTCTAGTATTGGAAACACAATGAGAAATGGAAACTAACTATACCTATATAAGCCAAAAGAACAACTATCCTAGTTTCCGCAAAGTTTGCTCTTGCTGTTATTTATCTCCAGCAGTACACACACAGACATACATACAGGCTTCCTATGTCGTCGTTTCCATTGCATGTTTTTAGCCAGATTTCAGGATACACTTCAACTGGGCCCATTAAATAAGTAGCCACACACTTTGCTTGTTGTTGGGTTGGGTAATAATAAAAACGGAGTCAACCAAAATGCATCCTTTCTATTCCTCATTACTCTTATTTATGCCCAAAAGGTCTGTGATTGGACCTATTTATTCCTCATCACTCATGAGAAACGGTTGGTTTCGTATTGATGGGCCTCATCTTCAATTGGGCCAAGGGACTCAGTGAGCCTACTTTTAATCTCAAGTAGAGGAAAGCAGGTACGCCGTAGAAAGTATTGACTCGAAAGAACATTCTCTTACAGAAAGAAGAAACGAATTCCCAGTAAAAACTATTATTCGTTTCATTCTGATTTCCAATCCAGATTCGTACCTGCAGCTCGGATCTGGTGCGTGCGTACTGCGCGATCAAATGGCTGGCGCCGCCTCGGCGCTCTTCCTTCTCGACATCAAGGGGCGTGTCTTGATTTGGCGTGATTATCGCGGCGATGTCTCCGCTGTTCAAGCCGAGCGCTTCTTCACCAAGCTCATCGAGAAAGAGGTAAGGGATTCACCTCTCTCTCTTACTTACCTATACATATCCGCAGATGTATGCATATAAGCAGAGGCTTAGCTTTTCTTGGTTTTATGAATTGTAGAATTATGCTTCGATTTAATTTGGTGATTGCTGTTTCTCAATGGATACACAGTTTAATTGATTTTGTAAATTTGTCTTGATCTGATTTAATTCGCCCAACTTGGTGATCTCCTCATAATGTAGTTCAGGGAAGAGTTTCTGCCTTTTATTTTTTCTATGTAGTGAGCAGTATTAGATAGTAGTAGCTGAGCTTATAGGGTCTTTGAAATTGAATTTTGAATTTGATCTGATTCAGGGTGACCCACAGTCACAAGATCCTGTGGTGTATGACAATGGTGTGACCTACATGTATATACAACATAACAATGTTTACCTGATGGCTGCTTCGAGGCAGAATTGCAATGCTGCCAGTCTTCTGTTATTTTTGCATCGCGTAGTTGATGTAAGCACCTTTTTTAATTTATTTAATTCTGCTATCATGTTTAATGGTAAACAACACTTCATATATGTACCAAAGCATGATGTATCTTCTTTTTCATTTTTAATGAATGCAGGTATTCAAACACTACTTTGAAGAGTTAGAAGAGGAATCCTTGAGAGATAATTTTGTTGTTGTGGTAAGAAATTGACGAGTCTTTTCCCTTCATTAACATAAGCATAATATTAATTAAGCTCTTGATGGTTATATGACCTTGTGTATTTGGCAGTATGAGTTACTTGATGAGATAATGGACTTTGGTTTCCCTCAATTTACTGAGGCGAAAATTCTCAGTGAGTTTATTAAGACTGATGCTTATAGGATGGAAGTTACACAGCGTCCTCCCATGGCTGTGACAAATGCGGTATCTTGGCGCAGTGAAGGGATACGATATAAGAAAAACGAAGTGGGTTTTCTTCCCTAACATTTTATTGCTAATGAATTGAGATGCCATGTATTATGGAAGCTTTGCATGTTTAATCAGGTTTTTCTCGATGTGGTGGAAAGTGTCAATATACTTGTCAACAGTAATGGGCAGATAATACGTTCAGATGTTGTTGGGGCATTAAAGATGAGAACGTATTTGAGGTGCATGCTTATGTTTTTTTTTGTTAATTGTTCAAATTAAATAAAGTTCTGATGATGAGCTTTTTAAAGAAATAGTTGTTATTTGTAATTATGACATTTCATGTAGCTTATTTCATACATTCTGTGTCTTACAAATATGCAGACTTAGCTTAGAACTTTTATATGATCTAGTATGGTTATCAGCTCAAGTCAATTGCTGCAACTTTGGCTGATTGGGCTGAGCTAGAGATCAATCTATGTTCAACCCTAGGCATACCTTCCTTTTTAGGCGGAGCAATTTGCTAGCATTTGTGCTCAATAATATTTTGTTTGGTTAAGCTTAGCCTGACTTGTTAAGATATAGTTTCCTAATGTGTTTTGGCGTCTTTGCTATTTTTGTAAAATAAGTTGGAAACAGGGATGGCCTGTGCTGGAGTCCTTTTAAATTCTTTAGGTTTGTGTGCTAGCTTGTTTCTTGTTGCAGTTTGCGCTTATGACAATCCAATGCTTCGTTTATTGTAGTGGCATGCCTGAGTGTAAACTTGGGCTAAATGATAGAGTACTACTGGAGGCCCAAGGTCGAGCTGCAAAAGGGAAAGCCATTGATCTGGATGATATCAAGTTTCATCAGTAAGTTGGCTTGTTCTGTTGACCACATATTTATTTTGGTCTATGGTTTTTGCTTTCGTCTCCTTTCATTATTTATTATTTATAGTTGATTGCTAATATGTTTTGATTAACTTTTCTCCCCCTTTTTTTTAAATATAAATCTTGTCTTAGATGTGTACGTTTGGCTCGTTTCGAAAATGATCGGACAATATCCTTCATACCTCCTGATGGATCTTTTGATCTCATGACATACAGACTCAGTACTCAGGTTGATCTCTTTTATTTTTCATGTCTATCATGGCCTCAACTCTGATTTCAGTATCCATTTTTGTTTTAACCCCCTTTCATGGGTCAGGTGGACCCAGATCTGATTTATGTCAATATATTAACTTCCACTTCTGATATCTTTCTGTACTTAAATTTACTCAGTTAAAAAGCATCTAAGCCCTTTTTCTTTGGAGTTTTCAGGTGAAACCTCTTATTTGGGTGGAAGCTCAAGTAGAAAGGCATTCTAGAAGCCGCATTGAAATAATGGTAAAAGCACGGAGCCAGTTTAAGGAACGCAGGTAAATTTTTTTTCTTACCTTTATGAAATTGAAATTAGGACCCGTTTGGTCTCAGAGATAGAAGAGTATTATACAAGTCTTTATTTTGAAATTATCTTGAATGTCAATTTTAAGAAATAATGTTAGGTTGTTTTAATGTTTAATGGTCATATGTTTTTCGGAAAGATGGAAGCTACAGAAAGCTATTAGTAAGGGTCCTTTCATCTTAGATCCTTGCTAAATGTGATATTTGGAGTTGAACAAGCAGTGGATGTAAAACATACTTCTTACATAGAATTTGAGAGGTCTTGAATTTGTTCAGTGTCAATTTTGGAAAATTTATTGATTTGAACAACCGTAGATGTAAAATATAGTCATTACACTTTCTGGAATTTTATAGATTTTCAGGGCCAAATCTACTTTTGTGATGATATCATCACTTTTGCTTTGGCTTGATTCAGTTGTAAAAATTAGACGGGGCCTTACCATGTGCAGGTGGTGAAGTTTTCTCTTAACCTGGCCATTTGATTTGTAACTGGGTTAAGTTAATTTGGGAGGATCATTATCAAATTTTCTGAATTTACTCTCTGGTTACTTTTTGCTTCAGCACTGCAACAAATGTTGAAATTGAGTTGCCTGTCCCAGCTGATGCTACAAATCCTAATGTTCGGACATCAATGGGAACTGCTACATATGCTCCTGAGATTGATGCTTTGGTCTGGAAAATCAAATCTTTCCCGGGTAATAAGGTAGGATTTGGTTTATGGTCCTATGTGTACGTTGTCAGTTTGCCGTATGTATTTATCAAATGATATTTTCCTATTATCGATTGCCCCCCTTACATGTTCTAGACCATGTTTGTCAATTGAACTGTTTAGGAGTATATGTTGAGGGCAGAGTTCAGTCTTCCTAGTATAACTGCCGAAGAATCAGTTCCTGAGAGAAAGGCTCCAATTCGGGTGAAGTTTGAGATACCATATTTTACTGTTTCAGGGATTCAGGTATGCATTTCAATATCTTGGTCTCCTTAGGCTTCCTGCCATCTTTCCTCCTTTTTATCTTTTGCATCTCTTGGATGCTTTGTGTTTGAATATAAAGGGAAACCAATAGAAACAGTTTTGTTGCAGTACGCCACAAAGCTATAGTAGGGCTTTGAAAGTCATGGATTGATATGTTAGCACATCCATGGATTGGAATTCCTTGCTCTCTTTCATTTTAACCAATTATCATTGTATCCTTATTACTCAGGCTTATATCTAGGTACTAATCAGAGATAAAATAAAGTTAGATTTATTGACATTGGGGGTCTCCTGCTTCAGAGCATGTACTGGATGGGAACATGCTAAACCACTCATATTGAAGGTTGATTTGATAACAAGCATGTTAAGGCACCGTAATCATGGTCTTATACCTTAGTTACTAGGAAATTTAGATCAAGTATGCATGTGTATATTGATGCCATATAAAAAAAAATTAACTCTTCTAAACAGCCTCAAGTAGAAAAATTTCTTCAAGAACTATTTTCTAATTAATAATATATATATATATATATATATAAGAATAGTGTCTCAACTGAAGTGCCCATTTGACATTTGGTGTCTGTAGGTGCGTTACTTAAAGATCATCGAAAAGAGTGGATACCAGGCTCTTCCGTGGGTGAGATACATAACAATGGCAGGGGAATACGAGTTAAGACTAATGTAAAGGTCCATTCCGTTAGATGTAACTTTAACTCCTCTTTGAAACACGTAAATATATGATATGACAACAGCTTGGAAATTACATTTACTGGGTGATAAAGCCTTTTTTCATTTGGGAAGTTGTTACTTGTCATAATTTTGGTTTCTATAGCGAGGTCTTTATCCTTTGCTGTTTCTTTTGCTTTAAATTTTGTTTGAATTTGAATTGTAACAATTATTAATTGTAGGGATGCAATGTTCTCCCATAAAGTATTTTGAATTATTTTTTGTGGGAATTAATAAAGGTTTGTTGTAAAGTTGAGAAGCATGTTGCTTTCTTCTTTATGTTGTTGTTGCTTTATCATCTTTCATCTCTGTGGATTTTTCTCCCCTTCTGATGATCAAGATGATGAACTAACATGATTATTATAAATTTATTAAATTAAAAAAAAAAATCAAATTGTACCATGTCCATCCCTAATTATATATATTATAAATATGGATTTTCAATTTCAAATTCAATAAGCAAAGCATGTTAAGTTCGTAGTGTCCAACATTTAAATTACTTGAATCCTCTGTAAATTTAGTGCTTGTTAAGAGGAGTATTACTACACTTTCATACTATGGATTTTATTGCGAGTGCAAATTAGTTCAACTGGTTCAATGCATATAACTTTTTGAGATGGTACAACAATTTTAGAGTTCAAATTTCGATCACACCAAACTAATGAGAGATTTAGTTTATTTATTGTAATAGTCAAATAAAATAAAATTGAATTTTGTCGAACTTTACATTATGTATCTGCCATGTGTATTAATAAACGAGATATACATTATATTCGAATTTCATATCATGTATTTGACACATGTTAATGAATTAGATATACGTTATATATAACATTCAATTTAACTATATAAAATTACGTGATTATGTCATAAATTGTGTTACATATAACGAGACATACGTTACCTATAACGTTCATCTTAACCATGTGAAATCACGTGATCATGTCATAAATTACATTACATATATCGAGACATACGTTACATATATCTTTCATCTTACTTATGTGAAATCACGTGATCATGTTTTTAAGTTAATTATTGATACATTAAATACATACTTACCTTGTTTAAATTGCCAAAATTCCTTATAAATTCAATCTCCCTGTTCTACCAAAAACATAAAACTAGCAACTTGAGTTCATAATACCATATCAGAATGTCTCTGTTTCTGAAGAATTATGGCTCAAAATATAAAGCAGGGTGGTCATGGTTATTCCGCAAAGCTTCTTGCTGTGTAGAAATGGGTGGTATGGGAAAAGCAAGAGCACATGAGATGCTTTTGCTAACAGAAGAATTTCCGAAATATTTCATATATGTTCGTATACGAGGTTTGCATTTTCTTATACATGAAATGAATCTATTAGTATTAGCGTGCATCTAATTTAGGCAATCAATTTGATTCTTATTCTGGGTTGTGATTTCCAGCCTCTTCCGAGGATTACATGGATTTGAAGAAAGCTCTGACAATCCTTCATTCCTTGTTTACATCCTAATGATGTAAACAAGGTGCCCAAAGGTATAAACAAAAATCTATCAATTATAATATACGTGAGATTTAAACAGTCAAATCTAATTAATATGAACTGCTTGGATTTACAGGTTGAGGCTTCAATTAAGTAAAGGCCAGTATGGCTGATCCTGGTGGTGGTTGTCACCATTTCTTTGAGAAGAAATGGTGCTAACCCACCCCCACAGTGAATCATACTTCATTGTTGATCACTTTATGGATCAGTCGCTGGTTTTCCACCTGATATGTGACCATGAATATGATCTTGCCATTTTTGTTCTTCAACGTTACCCCAACTTCAAGGGATGCAAACAATATCATAATTGTAAATTTTATATTTATACTTCAATGCATAAGATTATGGTGTTAGTCAATATAAACATGTGAAATCATGTAATCACATTTTTCAATTTTATAGTTATGATTTCAAATGTCAATTTGGAAATACTTTAGTTTCATTTTTACCTAGATTACTTTCATTTTTATAAATCCAATCTTAACTATTAATTCATTATATGCAAAGTGCATTGTAAACATTTGAAATCAGGTGATTATATATATATATTTTTAATTTTTATTATAAATTTCGACATATTTTAATTTTATCTAAATCGCCTTAATTCTTATAAATTCAACTCAATTTTTTTCTAAAATGAAAACAATTTATAGTAACTGCATAACATTTAAGAATGTCTCTTAGGTGGGCAGTTTCGGTTTCCATTTATTTCAACAGTTGACCATTGAACTAGAGTCTAGAACTGAGTTAATGTACCAATAGAATAAGTTTGTGGTAGTAATTTTCTCAACATATATCAATGGCATTTTTTGTCTTCCTCAAAAAGCAAAAAGGTGACTACATAGAATCGATAACCAATAAAAACCCATAGGCCCCAACCCATTATTCAACTTATGGATGAAACTCTAAAACCAACAAAATCAATGGAGTTCTAACAAGCAGATCAGTAAATGGTATTTGCTTTGTTATTTTACATGTACAATAATGGCTCAAACCTCCCATCTCTCGTTCACACAGGCAAGTACCTTGTGTGGATTTAGTATCTAATGTTATGAAAGGATCTTGGACAATCTCTGGACAAAAAGATTGAAGTTTCCATCTCGATCCAACATACTTATCCTAACATATTTTGGGCTGAACCCAAAGTGCTTCCCACTTCTTGTCAAAATCTTATTGCCCTTAAGGAAGCTCTCACAGTCTTCAATCTCTTGTTCGCATTTTAACCAAGCAAAAGCTGCAAATGGCAAATAATTAGGCTAATGTGACTTCTTGAGTCTACATTAAAGAAGACTGTAAGCAATCATAATGTCACATGAAAAAAAAATTAAGTGAATTGTTGTTACCAGGTTGAGGCTCAAAAGCCCGACCAAGAAATGTGCAGAATTGGGGTGGAAAATCAGGCACACTAAATAGACCACTCTCTTCAACTGCCATTCTTAATTGGTTCCACCTCACGGCCATTTGATGGTGGCTGAACTCAAAGAAGCATTCGTCTTCACTGTCAGATGGTTCGCAACTGTCAGAAACAATTTTCAAGACCTTAGCTGATCGAAGCTGTGATTCCTTAGAAACACCAATGGTGTTGAGTTCTATGTATTTGATCATTTTCTTTGCAACCTCAGTGTCCTTAACAAGAGCCCAACTGGAGATCAAAGATGTAAAACTGAAATTTAGAATTTTATCAACATACAACAATCATTTTCTTTCTTTCTTTGCTTGATGGTGTACAAGTTTGATCTTCCTTGGAAAAGAATTACATTCATATGATTACAAACCAAAACCAGTAACCAGAATAGTTCTCTTCAAAACAATACAGTGCAATCGACTTACCCAATTCGTGTCCCAGCGTGACCAGTGCTTTTGGAGACAGTGAACAGCATAAGATCATGGTCTGCCGGAAAGGATATTGAAGTATATTGTGGCCAGTAATAAGCAAGGTCATGAACCAATATCCCCCCACTGCGATTCACCACTGATTGCCTGACAAATCCATCAGGGTTGTTTGGGGAAGTGACTAGTTCAATGTATGGACCATCTCTGTTGTAACTTTTCGCATCACCAGCCCATTTATAAAGCCCAGACTTGAGGCAATCAGTAATCGAAGGATAGGACTGCAAGTAATTAGCAAAATCATTGTCAAACCAACACATCTCAAACATTTAAACATCTAGCGGTGATATGGTGTATACAGACATTGACGCGGTTATCTTTACATCTGTTGATAAATAAAGTTTGATCAGTATGACAATTGTGATTAACATTGAACAAAATGAAACTACGATCAACGTAGAATTTAATTTGTTAGTCCATAAAGAATCCTTTGGCTTAACATGATAATGGAGTAATGGATAAAAAGTCAAATAGTTTTCTTATACTACAATGTAGCAGTACAGTACAAGTAATTCCTTGTATCTGGCAGAGTAAGCATATAAACAATATATGCAAGACTTTTCATAAAAAAAAAAAAAATTTACCATACATAGCATACTTGCCAGAAAATAATTTTATTTTGTTTTTCCAAACTTAATTTTCACACATCTATAGATACAGAAATTCAATTCAAACAGCCGAACCTTCTAAAATTGTTTTGATTCTTGACCAGACAAATAAAAAAGGGTGCCAAATTAGCCTCGGACATGAAATGCATCTTAAACTCTTAAGGATCAGCCCTGTCCAAGCCCTAAGTCAACGAAATTTAGTCATTGACAGGTGATTGACTTCCAAATTCACGTACATATTAGTATTACTACTATTCTTGTTTGATAAATCTGAAAGTACAAAGAATATTTGAATAACCATATGCAAGCTAGACTATTTTATACAGTTTGTCAGATGAAAATATGCAAAATCTGCATGTATGTCGCATGCCCATGTGTGTGCAATATAGAGAGAGAGAGCATACTAGAATTTTAGGGTTGTAATGTAACAGGGGAGGAGACAAAACTATAATGCTACTGATAATTTTTTGGGCAATCTTTTTGAGGGGACACAAAACAAACAATAAAGTCAAGCAATTATGTTTTCAATGCACGTGAATTTAAGAGATGACACATTTTAAGATCCATCATGTTGGGTGATTCATTCAAACCAATATGTATCATTATGAAAACAGCATATGTACATTTACTGGCTAATATAAGAATGAGTAGTGATTTCCTTGAACATTAAATTAACTAAGATCAAAGCGTCAAAACTAGATAGCAGACAGAGTCAAACATATCATATTCACACTCACAGAGTAGAAAGGGGCTGCAGAAACAACACTAATGGGTTCCAATGCATCCTGTGAAGACAAAGCATAGAGGGCAGCCTGGAAGAGTTGCGTTGAACCAGTCCCAACAACAATGTGACGATTTTCTGTTATTGCATTCCCAACCACTTTGTGCAATCTAATGACTTCCTTGGCAAATTCAGGCTCCAGAAACCAACATAGGTTACTGACATCCGAAAAATAACTCAGACATTGCCACCCATGAATCACAATTGTGGTCTTGTCACCCACTTGTTGCCAATATTTTTCATAAATGGTTGGATCCCCGCTGCGAGAATCGCATAAAATTAAAACCTTAAGCAAACTATTGGTAACAAATTAAGGATATAAAAATACACGTAGTTTCACATCAAGAATTGACCCAAAAAGTATGAAATCTGCCAAAGAAATGGTAAGCTAAGTGAAACTGTAAAAGCCTTGCAATGGCAGTATAAATTTTAAGAACTGTCACAGCATTGGGATTCTTCTATTGCATGAGGGATAGTTATGGGAAGGTAGTATGGGCGGGTCCTTATATATCAAGAGATCAAATGATTAGATACGTATGCAAGGCTTACATCAGATCAACATAATACTAAGGTCACCAAAAGTGGGATTGTAATTGGCATAACATCATAACAGGACCCACGAAGAGCCAAATCCAGACAACCCCAATTTCAATATACCTAAAAAAGATTTGAAAAGCTATAATTTGCAAATTGCAATACAGGCGGCCAAAGTTCGCAGATCTCAGACAAATTCTTTAGTCTTTAGATCTTCCCAAAGGCCAAAACCACAAAAAAAGGAGTCTGCATGCAGTGTACACAAAAGCATATGGTCCCCACTAACTACCATGTATTTTCTATTTATTTTTCTCAATTAGCCAGCCACAAACATGCATCTAATTCAAAACCTATAGTGTCTTGCGCTAAGCACTAACATGCGTCTTGGGGTTCTCTTCACGTTGCTATAAACCGAAGGTTTTGTGGTTTTTGAGGTCCACAAACTAAGGTGCACAATGATTCTGCTTAGGAAAAATGTCAATGAGTACCAGCCATGGTGCATGTTAAAATCAAGCACCAGCCCCTGAACTTGGGAACAGAGAGAGGACAAAAACAGTAATCAAGTACCAAAAAAAGCTCAATTCTAACATGCACCGAAGATAATCTCAACTTACAAACAATGACATTTGAGCTGTCTTTTGTCTATCCTGGCAAACACTACATCACTGTAACAAGCCATTGGTACTGAGAAACGTAAACTCCCTACCATCCCACCCAGCAGCACCTTAGAAATTAGAAAAACCAGTTGCAATATCATATTCCCCCTTTAGCTCCATATGAAACGCAGATCTTTGAAAACGAAATGACAAATTTACCCATGGATTAAAATTTAACAGCACAAACAGAAATGGAAAATATTTCTGTAAACCTCAATAAATTTATTAGATACTATACACAAAACGAAAAACAAAAACAGGGTGTTTACATTGTTAATAATACAGTAATACTTACTGGTCGAGATTGATAACTCTTTCCCCACCATCTTGAAATTCAATTTTAGTAGTCGCAGTAAGCGAAGATGATGACAGATGTTTCTTCTTGGTATCATGCTCCTTTTCTTGCAACCCGCAACCTGCCATTGCGGACCTTCTTTGCTGTTGCAGAGAGAAGCCATCACCGAGGCCCTCTTTTTCACTATCATAAATAACCCTCCAAATCAAACTCACGTTCAAGGCTAGAGACACCAACAACAAGTGCTTCAATGAAAACAAAGGCAAAGTCCTGGCCATATCTTGAGCAAGAACAGAGTAAAACCTCAGTGAATGTGAAACACTGTAGAGCAAAGAAGGGATTTGTAGAAAAACCCAGAAAATAGAAACGAAAATCTTTGTCGTCAGGTGACTATTTAAACTAAAAGGGGCAAGCTAAACAAAATACTAAATGCGCCAAGGACTCGTTTTGGATCGTCTTGGAGGTTTCTTTGAGGTTTTGGCAGAACTCTTAGAACCCTGTATACACTGATTAATTCTCGTTCTGGGAAATGTATCTAGAGTTCCTAGAGTCTGCTTTGAACATGGAAAATGGGTCTGTACTTGGGAAAAATTCACAAAAATGATATGTTTGAGTTTACTTGAAACGAGTCAAGAATTATACAGGAAGAAAACATCAAAAACTAACATTCTTTTGGAGCTTCTGCAGATCAAAAATCAGAAAAATACAGAACCATTAATGAAAGAGAAAAAGTAAACAGTAATGAAAAGATAAGCACAGAATGCTAAAAATGAACTGGCGAGGAAGGGGATATGGAGCAGAGCAACCCTGAAAGCACTTCGGACAAGATATTTTTCTCGAGAATCAGGAAATCCCACATAGATTGTCTCAGTTTTTCGATGTGATATCGTAAAAAAAAAAAAAAAAAAAAAAGAAAAAACAAGCAAGCACTAAACTAAGAATAGATACACTGTTTCATTTTCAGAGAGGACAAGCAGTATAAATAGAGTTGTATGGAAATGCTTGTATAGAAGCGCAAGAAAAAGACTAAGAGAGTTAACTATGCTTTAGCAAAAAAGCTGCTTGCCTGCTTTTGATATATATATATATATATATATATATTTAAAGTGATAAGGTGACATGCAGAGGGATGTGTTGATTCATCTAAGAGTAATAATGCTTTTAAAGGGAAGCAATTGTTCATGGAGGAGACACAATTGTTCATGAACAATTGTGTCTAAAACGAAGTCTTACATCTGTCCATGAATAGCCACCATGAAGTCTATAAATAGACGAGTAGTGGTAGTATAGAAATCGTTCAAGAACAAAGATTATATGCTTGTACTTTCTAGAGAGAGAAAGATAGCAATTTGTGTTCAAGTGTTCAAAATACGTTCTGATTTCAAGGTTTGGGTGTCTCTGCTCTCACGACTGTGTTTACAAGATCCAACAGTGGTATCAGAGCCAGGTTTCGCCGGAATTGCCCAAAAATTGGCCGAATCTTTGTCACTATTTTTCGATCAATTTACTTGTTGTTTTTGAAGTTTTCTTGATTCAAACGTGTTCTAATCGTCAAGAGGAGTCCAAAGAAGCCGGAATTGCAGTACACGCGCCCGAAGGTTGAAAGCGAGTGAAGGCCACGCGCACGGAGCGTGCAGCACACGCGCCAGACCCGACCCGAACCCGGTCCGACCCAGTCCAGCCCAGATCCGACCCGGTCCAACTCAG
>JAXCLQ010000011.1:3596709-3620565 GCA_035584115.1 Cedrela odorata | reverse complement strand
TTAATTATATATATATATATATAAACTTGGGCTTGGGCTTGGGCCCATTTTAATATTTATATATATATATATATATACACACACATAAACTTGGTCTTTGGCTCAATTTAATTAAATTAAGTCCAAATTATATATGTATAATGCTTAGCCCACTTAATTACATATGTATATATTTATTCATAAGATAAAATCCCAAAATTACTTTGCTAATAATGAAATTTCAATTATACCCTTATAAATTTACTTTATATTATTTCTCAAAATTCTAACACTTGATACTTTAACAAGTATATTTACAATACTAGCTACGAGTCCTATAAAAGAAATTGCGGGTGTCACAAAAAGTATCAATACCTTGCAAGTCAATAGCTTATGAAGAAATTGCAGATCAATCGGATCGACACTTTCTTCAAAGGTATCGATCTGTGGCAAAGAGGTCGATACTTAAGGAAGAAAAGTATCGATACATTGAAAACAAAGAGTTGAAAAATATTTACAAAGTGAACCAGACCGATACCCTTCTTTAGGGTATCGATTCATGACAAAGGGATCGATTAGGGCAAATGTATCGATATTCAAAGTCGAAGGAAATTCCATAATCAAAACTAAATGAAGGTATCAATACATAAGTTTAAAGGTATCGATACATTTACAAAGCAGATCGATACTTGGATTAAAATTATCGATATTTTATGTAAATATGGACAAAAATTTAACAGGCAAATTGGTCATTTCATTCATTAAATAAATATCCAAGAAGGGGGAAACCATTTTGGTTGCTCCTCATTCGTGCATTCTCTTCTCTCTCTACAAAACAGTTTCTCTCATTCTCTCTTACTCTCTCTCGAATTTCCTTGCGAAACCAAACAAAACTCTTAGGTTTTACGTTAAATCCAAATCTCATATGATTCTTCATATCATTCTCCATAAATTGGTACCGCATTTTGATTAAGAATGACAAGAAAAAACAAGAACAAAAATTAGGGTTCAAAGAAAAATTTGGGGCTTTGCATTCAAACGATTATATGAGGTTCCTACACACTTTTACAAGCTAAAGGTAAGCCTATTAACCCATTTCAAGTGTAATTTTCATGATTTTAAACGTATTAGAAATCTAGGATTATTGTTCACCCAAAGAACTTACATTCGTTTACGTAGGAAGTTTAGCTTTATGAAATAAAATGGTATAATTGGAAGTATATAGACATTGTATATATGTCAAATAATTATTTGGAATGGGCATATTGTATTTAAAAATGAAAATGTAGAATATAAAATGTATACATTTTATTATAGATGAAAATATGAAAAAATTGAGAATAAATACAGCCATGGGATTTCGTTTACTCAAAATTAGATAATAACTCATTAGTTTAGCATCGAGAAGTGTCGTGTGTCAACTATGAACATTTAAACATAATTTTCATGAATCACACATTTAATGCTTTGAGATTAAATTAATTAGAATCGTAGAATTTAATATGTATATATACGTATTGTATTAGGTTTTAAGAACCCAAGTGAAGTGCTGAGTGGGCGCGAGGAAAAGTAGTGGAAGTGAGTACCCTTCCTTTTGTCGTGAGTAGATTTATATATACATAATTATATAAATAGAATGCATGTGATATTTATATGTATTACTTGTGTGTAAACAAGTATTTTTTATTGTTGAAATGAAATGCGTCTATGTGATTAATAACTAATATTGGGATGTGTTGATTTAATTAGTCTGCGGTTTTGAAATTGTTTAGATATACATATTGAACAGCCAATGAGGCCTGTTGTAGTTTTGTTATCATTATTGGGAAAATAAATTGTTTTAATGTATGTATATTCTGGTGATGAGGCCGGTAAGGCCAAATATTGTGTTATGGCCCTAGTTGCATGACCTTTGCTCCTACTTATTTACTGTATATACAAGGAGGTAGCCTATGGAAGGACTTATGCGAGGCTGCATAAGTAAGTGGGCAGTAGTGGGACTGTATAAAGGAGGTTAAGCCATGATAAGCTCACTGTGTGCCTAGCACGTGTGTGTGCTGATATGGAGACTCTATAGAAAGTCCTGGCGGCTTGATAGGGATCTCAGGGATTTGACGGATATGACAATGACAGTCACTGTATTACCAAGTGACTACTCAAGCCAACATCAGTGAAACCGGCTATATATTTTTAAATGTGCATGTTTTATAAGGAAATAAATAGTTTTGTAAAGCATGACAAATGATTTACGGTTTTATAAAATGCATTGCATATAGTTTTATACACAACAGGCTCACTGATGGATTTCGATGTTACCTTGACCAAGGTAACGGTTAAGAAAATATAGCCAGTTTTGTTTGATTGTTTAAAATGAATGCAGACCATTTTTACGTTGTTTATAGTTATTGGTTGTACATGAAAATAAATATATATGTACTTTGAGCATGTTAATAATGAAATCCTAATATCATGATTTAGAAATGTGTGTGCATGTATATATATCTATGTATATATGCGTTTACTCATTAAGTATAGTTGTACACTCACTCCTTACAATTACAGCTTTTAGGTTAGGCGTTTTAGTACTAGTTGGGCTTGTGATAGCAGTTGAAAGCACACGATGCTTTTGGTAGGTTTTCTTATCTTGACTCACAACTATGGTTCTTGTCCACTGAATATGTATTTAAATGGATATGTATTTTCTTGGGAATATTTAGTTATTTTGGATTTATTTTATTTTGGATCATGAAGAAGGAATTATAAAACTTATTATTTTGTTCAACCAATATGTAATATTTTAAATCGATAATTTTATTAATTATGGATGTTGTGGAGAAATTGATTACGAAGATCAATTCTTTGATGTTGATAATCCCATGGATGAGAATTCAAATTATAAACTGTTTTCAAGTTTTAGGTGATTGATTTGATAGCCTTACAGGCTCTTATGGTACATTTTGAATATAAATAATGCATTATAAGGGTCTGTGACGATTTTCACAAGTAGACCCCAGGGTCGGAGTGTGACAATATTGAAGATTTATTTAAGTATATAGTGATCTCCACTGTGTATATAAATTGATCATAAATGATCAATTCTTTGATAATGATCTCATGGATGAGAGTTTCTGTTTTATAAATTGTTTTAAGGATTTTGTGGTTAACAGGAAAAAGGAAAGCCTTACAGGTACTCTTGATATATTCTGGGTATATAAGGTGTATCATGAGGGTTTGTGGCGATTGTCACAAGTAGACTCTAAGTTCGGGGCGTGACAATACGTGTCAGTTAATGTTCAACATTGGGGTACCGTGTCAGGTTCCTTTCGTTGCTCATCCCACAACAGATCCAGATACGCATTGATATATTCCAATCACTAAAATAATTTATCCAATTAAATATAAAACAATCTATAAAACTTATACATTCAAAGAAAGATAAGTTTGTCCAATACGTATATTATCCTTTAACTAACTGCCTTTTTAGCGTCCCAATATAGTCCGGAACCAGGCAAGTGATGTACTGGTCTGGCCTAATTCCACAGGAGACGTATCGTGATTATTTAGCCACTGAACAAAATGGGCTTACTGCTGCTATGCGCCCAATGATCCAACTACCTTTTGCTTCCGCAAATTTGCTGGATTCATGAAAGGAATAACCATTGTTTTTGCCCGCTTGTAATGACGTCCGTATTTGCTGCGAAATCGGTGAGAAGGTCTCGTCACCAACATGTATTGATGCGAACACTGGAGCTGTTGCGTCTGTGGGATTAATCACGACTTGCTTCTGGTTCTTGTCGTCCACGTCCACCTCGCCCTGCATATTTAACGTCACTCATTAGTATCAATTACGTTCATAACAATAATAAACATTAACAGGTAAAAAAAGTTAAAGACAAAGAAAGTAATACTTGTAGAATTGTCTAATGGGACTCAATTTTACTTTAAATGTTTTTTTTTTTTTTTGCTTTTGCAATTGAGCCTTCATATCAGCACGCATTGCTATAATTGCTTTCAAAATCGATGCCAACGATACATATTGAACCTGATCTTCAATAGGAAGCGAATTTGTATCAATAAGCTTGGTTGAAACTAACTCCTCATATGTAGATTGAGGTAGTAGGGTATTCTCGATTACATCATCTACTTCAGCATATTGCATATGCAGTATGGGCTGTTTAACCATACCAAACTGAATTTACCTGATCTACTCCTTCTGCAGACATATTATCAGTATAAAAAATCTACATGTTGTGTAGGTGAATGAACCTGATCTTCCTTGTCATTTCCGACCACTTTGTTGATGGAATGTAACTGAGTAACATACAATAGTGAACTTTTTGTATCTGTGGGAATTAACTCACGAAATAGAAGAGGTTACATAAACACATAAATTTATGTTAGTATCACCTGCATATTATCTATATCAATTCTCGTTGCATGTTTATATAACATAAATAACTACTTACAGTCATGATCAAAGACAACGTCTTCCTAATTTCTTCATGATGAGGGCTCTTAAGTGTTGTCCACTTCAGCATGTGGGGGACTTCGTCGTGTAATTTCTTCCCTTATAGTCTGCGATATACGAGAATTGCCTCATATATCTAAATCAACATTACCACCAAAAATACATAAACAATTCACCTTCTAAGTTGTAATGGACAGAAAAGAAATATGTAATTGACAAAATGAAAGAATAAACTAAATTCACACATACACATCTGAAATGCAATAGAAATGTCTTCTAAGTTATATCTCTTGTATTTGTGTTTGTTATTCTTCTTATATTGATCCTTAAATTTTTTCGTCTTTCCAATTAATGCTTGCAACATGTATTTGTAAGTTAGTATCCATGAAACTGTGCCCCAAGAATAACTTTTAAAGGCAGCGAGGTCATCCACTAGCTACAACAGAAATGGGTCCACTTTCCCAAGACTGTCCCTTACCAATAAGAATCTCTCTACAAAAAAGACCAACGCCATCTTCAATGCATCCTAGTTATTCATAAAGCTAAAGTTTGTATCCTCCATGAATTTATCTTGCTGTAATTGCTTAATGGATTCCACCCCACGAAAAAACTTGTCTCACAGTCGATGTGTACCTCTTCTACTCCCCAAAAAGTATGATCCTTTACGATAATTATCGAAATTGAGGCCAGTAATCAAACCAAATTCAAATTTAGAAAATCAGATCACGTAGTAAGATACTAAGAATCATAGTTGCTACTCTGCTTTTGCCATACTTGCGTATACTTCTCTTAACATGACATTATAGATTATAAGTCCTGAGAACCCAATCTTTGGCACTCTTAAAAATCTCCCGAAATAAGATTTTACAAACAGATCTAACTGCACTGTGGATAGCTTCTGTCGGATTATATCAAGTGCCCACATGTGAGATAGTAATGTGACGACTCCCGGGAAAATATCTTTTTTCAATGTCTTTAGTATCCTATTTACGCTCATTATTACTCTTGACCATATTACAAAAATATAAATAAATCAAAATGTCATAGAGGGAAAATCAAAATGTCATTAATACACTTAGAAAGAAGTATAAAAACTATTAATCAATTCTGAATCTTTCGATAAAAACCATTGAAGGAAGTATGAATTTCATCGAGGAATTTAGTAAATTTATACATTTCTCGATGATGGTAAAAGATGTATGAAATATGCATATTACAATACCCATCAACGGATGTTATCGAGAGAAGTATGAATTTCACCAAGGGATTCAGAACGAAATTCATACATCCCTCAATGCTTGGGTAAAAACTTAATATTAACTAATTTTATATCCTGCAATAAAAATTGTCAAGGGAAGTATGTTTTGATCGATGAATTTTTCACTCTTCGACAAAACTCTAATTTCCATCAATGAATTTCTTGAGGATCAAGGCATATCAAGCGTCCCCTTGATGAAAATCATACATCCCTCAATGATTTCAGTCGAAGAGGTAGCCCATTGTCAATTATCTTCATCAATTTTAAATTTTTTCAATTAACTAATGCAAATATTCACAATTAAAATCAATAATTTTGCAGCTCGTTTGCCCTAAATTGATTTCTAAATCTAGCTCATGCATTGCCTAAGTCTTAAATCAAGAAAATAGTAAGTTCATTTTTATGTTTAAAATTCAAAAATGTTGGGATACTATTTATGAAGGATGTGTTAGTGTCGCCGGTTTCCTTTACCTTGGTCGCTGTTGAGAGGTCGATGTCGTTTGGCTTACCTAAAATTCTAATGGTTGTGTGCTCTATGTGTTTTAGTGAGAAGAATAAAAAGTTTATACATTCTTTTATTTGAAAACTTATAATTTTTATAGAAAAAACAAGAGACCTTGGCTTTTTTGTCCGAAATCCTTATAATTAGTTTAAAATATAACACATTTGGAAGTTTAGCCATAAATGTAGATTGGGGTATTTTTGAGTTTTTTGACAAAATAGTTCATTTAACAAGCTCATACTTATTTATAATCAGAGGTAAAAATAAAATTTAATCTTAGTCAAAAAAATTAAATTTTGAACAAAAATACTCTTATTTACAATGTTTGGCCAATAATATCTATCAAACGTTAAGAATCTCGACGTTTGACCAAGAATATCAATCAAAAATTGAGAATTGGTAAAAACAATTTTATTAAACTTCAAGATTTTTGATGTTTGACAAAATTATTTGACCAAACATTCAAATTCTCAACATTTGATATATATTTTTGTCAAATATTGAGATTCTTGATATTTGAGTGAAAATATTTATTAAATTTCAAGAATTCTAAATATAATAAGAAATTTTGAGAATTTTTTTATATCAACATTATCAATTATACAATTGAAAATAATTGTTATAATGGTATTACATTTTAAAGCGAAAAATTAATCATATATTTTTTTTCAGTATGGGCACAAATGAATGAATCTTATTATAATATATTATTATTATTTATTTATGACAAATTAACAAGTTATTTATGTATGAGACCTTCCACAATATTCTTATTTTATGTATTATCTTCAATAAATTTGTAATTTATTAAAATAAGTAATATTAATGTAAATATATTTCAATTGTATAAATATTCAAATTGCATATCAAAATTATAATATACTTAGTTTATTCATACGTATATTATTTTTAATTATATAATTGATAATGTTGATACGAATAAATTCTCAAAATTTCGTATTATAATATAGAATTTTTAATATTTTATTGAGATTTTTGTCAAATACCGAGAATCTTAATGATTAATAAAATTTTTTAGCCATATATCGATATTATGGTAGATAGTTTTGGCCAAATAGTGTACAAAAAAGTAATTTGATTCAAAAATTAATTTTTTAATTAAAATTAAAATTTAATTATTTTTAGACCATAAATAAGTTTGGTTTATGAAATGTACTAATTTATCAAAAAAGACCGGCATTTTTGGGCTATAAAGGTCAAAAACCAAAAAACAAGAGACAAGAGTGTGTAGTTGTGTCGGTGAGAACACAGCCAGATGGAGGACACAACCGAGGGTGCGTCGCTACCGTCAGGTCCGGACGGCAAAAAGCGGCGAGTTAGCTACTTCTATGAACCAACGATTGGCGACTATTACTACGGACAAAGTCACCCAATGAAGCCACATAGAATTCGGATGGCCCACAATCTAATCGTCCACTATTCACTCCACCGTCGGATGGAGATCAACCGTCCGTTCCCTGCGGGACCCGCTGACATCCGTAGGTTCCACACCGACGAGTACGTTGAATTTCTAGCCTCCGTGAGCCCAGAGTCATCAGGTGACCCGTCGTTTTCGAGGCACTTGAAACGGTTCAATGTGGGCGAGGATTGTCCCGTATTTGATGGGCTTTTCGGGTTCTGTCAGGCCTCTGCTGGCGGCTCCATTGGAGCCGCTGTCAAGTTGAATAGAGGCGACGCGGATATTGCGTTGAATTGGGCCGGTGGGCTCCACCATGCCAAGAAGTGTGAAGCATCTGGGTTTTGTTATGTCAATGATATTGTCCTTGGTATTCTCGAGTTGCTTAAAGTCCACAGGGTATTTTTCTTTTCAAAAAACTTTTGTTAGTTTAAGCTTCTTGTTAACTTGTTTTAATGTATTGTGATATTTGCTATCGATGTTGGTTTATTGTGTGGTTCAATGATTGAAGATGCTTTGTTCTTGTGACTTCATAGTTTTCGTGTTTGTTGATTTAGGTGTCATCTTTTGTGGTTATGTTTTTTTTGGATACAACTGCTTAGTTGATGTTGTGTTACTGAATTTGATTGCAGTGGATACTAAGTCAATGTTTTATAAATTACCAGTCCTAATTTGATGTTGGCTGAATAGCATGTGTATATGACTATATGAATTGACTTGTGCAATGAAGTTGTAAGATAAGCTTTTTGCATGAAGTTGCTTTTTAGTAAAGCTTGGAGTTGATAGAGACAAACTGTTTGATGGCGATTTTATGTTTACTATATATATATATATATATATAAACTGATGCTTCTCTCTATCTACTATTACTATAGCATCTTTGTTATTGAGGTAGGATTGCATAAATGGTGGCTGTGTCAATTAATATGATATTTGCTTCTGTTTTTGCTGAATTGCATGTATTGCAAATTGCAGATTCTTAAATCAATTTATATCTTATTGCAGAAATTTGGTTTTAGAACTGCCACCAACCTTTGTGGTCTTGTGGTACTTCTCCTCTTATTGAATGTTGTAGATTTGGGTTCCTAATGTAATAGGACCAGTGGAATGTGAAATTATCCAATCTGCTCTATCAGAAAAGTATTTAGAAAATGAAACATTTGTTTTGCCCTTCCCTTGCTTGTCATGTACTTCCTATTTAATGCTTCTAAATACTCTGTTTCAATATTATTGGGCAGCGTGTTTTGTATGTTGATATTGATGTTCACCATGGAGACGGCGTTGAGGAGGCATTTTATACCACTGACAGAGTCATGACTGTTTCTTTCCATAAATTTGGGGATTTCTTTCCTGGGACTGGGCATATCAAAGATGTTGGGGCTGGGCAGGGTAAGTACTATGCCCTGAATGTCCCGCTGAATGATGGCTTGGATGATGAAAGTTTCCGTGGTCTTTTTCGTCCCATCGTCAAAAAAGTTATGGAAGTGTATCAGCCTGATGCAGTTGTTCTGCAGTGTGGAGCAGATTCATTGTCTGGTGATAGATTGGGCTGCTTTAACTTGTCAGTTAAAGGCCATGCAGATTGCCTTCGATTTATTAGATCCTTCAATGTTCCTCTGATGGTCTTGGGTGGAGGGGGTTATACCATCCGGAATGTTGCTCGTTGCTGGTGCTACGAGGTATTCCCTCTGGTTATACAAGATAATTCTTGATTATTTTTATTAACAATGAAATATAATCCTGATGAGTTATTTCTGTTACTTTCTTGCAGACAGCAGTTGCAGTTGGGGTTGAACCCGATAACAAATTGCCTTACAATGAATACTTTGAGTACTTTGGACCAGATTACACTCTTCATGTTGAACCAGGCAACATGGAGAACCTAAACACAACCAAAGATATGGAGAAAATAAGGTGATTTCCTTTTCATACTCCTTCCATTAGAATATCCTCTCATTTTCAAAGCTGCATTTTCCCATTAAAATCTTATGCATTTGCACTGAAATGTTGTTACCGTCTCCCAGTGAATTTTATGTATTATGTGATCCAATAAAGTGCTATTTTTATGGAAAGGACTTATTGACTATATTCTTGCTTTACTCATTCCAGTTTAAATGATTACGAGATTAATTTGTTTTTATAAAATATGATTGGCGGTAGTCATGTTGGTTTTAGTCGTTTAATGTATGACGTGCATTTATTATGCACTTGAGCATGTAGTGAGTGGTGGTGGATGGATAGGTTGTCCTTTTGCCATCGGATGTTTCTGCTCTTTCGACTTATATAAGGGGGTTGTATGTGACATATATGGCTGAATTCTGTTTGGTAAATATTGTTCTGAATATATGTTCTAGAGGAAGGTTGGTTGTCTGGATGGGAGAACCTTGCCTGCAAGCCTGATCTTGTTGTTTGTTGTTTGGGAGAGGTTGTCATTTAAGCATTCAATTTTGTCATTTACTCATGTGTTGATTCTTCAACTCCATTCGGGACTTTATTGTTTGTAGTTCTTAAGTCCCAATGGTTATACTATGACTAGGCCAGTTCATCTTCTATTGATAAATTGGTTTATTCACATGTTGGTTGTCCAACCCAATGTCAGGACTTATGGATTTGTAGTTCTTAATCCCAATGGTCTATCCACTCAGCCAATTCTAACCTTATTTTAATGTTAATATTACTTTTGGCTTCAAATGCTCTCCCTCCCTCTCCCCTTTTCTTCCCTCCATGCATGCACTTGATAGCTTTTCTACTTATGCTTTGGTTGCTCAGTCTGTCCTTTAATCTCCTTGTGCAAATATTCTCTTTTTTGTGGACTTTTGTTGTTTGAGACATTTCCTGATGAATAAATTTTCTCCAGGAACACGCTACTTGAGCAACTTTCTAGATTAATTCACTCTCCCAGTGTACCTTTTCAGACAACCCCACCTACTACAGAAGTTCCTGAAGAGGTTGGTAGCCAGTGCCGAATTCATAATTATTTTCCGCTTCTGTCCCTCAATTATATCTCTTATTTTTTTTATTGATCTTATGTGATTGTTGCACTGATGTAGCCGGAAGAGGACATGGAGCAAAGACCGAAACCTCGCATTTGGAGTGGTGAGGATTACGACACTGATCGTGAAGAAGGTGATGGTCAGATGATGAGGTAAGTTTAGAAGACTATCCAGTTATAGGGCCTATAAAAAATTGTATTGCTTTTGCCCATGAACTTTTCACCTGTTTGAAGGAGAGGACAAGTTTGATATGACCATCCAATGAGGTTTGGTTGTGAAGCTTGCCTGTACATTAAGGCTGATAAGGAAAGGGCAAGGGGTCAGGAAATGGATACACATCTTTGCAATTATATTCATACATTTATTAATTTTGAGTGTAGAAATCGCCTTTCACAAAACTTCTGTCTGCAATAGCGAATATTTGAGAATTTGGGAGAAAATATTCTTGAGTTGTACTCATGGCTGTTACTTGTAAGAAGTAGCCTAATAATTTCAACTAAAATTAAAGTATTTTTATATGTGATTTTCGTATTACAGGGATGTTGCAGATGAAATGGATGAAGTGAAAGAAGAAGAACGTCCATCATCTTGACATCAGTGGAACTCTGTACCTTCCAGTATTGCTGTATTATTTAGACATGAGATTTTCCTTCATCTGAGAGAACTAACTATTCCAACTTCCAAGCTAGTAGATTTTTCCAGTACGGATATTCTTCGATCCTTTTGATGGGGCATTAGAATAGGCATTAGGCACTAGGGCACTAATGCCCCTCTTTTGTTTTCAAATTTGCATGCGTTAAGAGTCTAAGCTACTTTCCATATGCAAACAGAACACCCATGTAAGATAGATAAAACTGTTTACAAGACATTCTTATTACTGAAACTAACCTAGAATTTTGTTTTACTTTTGATTTCCTAATTGTTTTTCATATATTCATACTACTTGGCATGATACATCGGTGTTTCTCGTATTTGTTTCCCTTTTTCAAAACGCAGGTAAGCTCTGGTTTACACAGCATTATCTAAAAAAGAAAAACCAGGCATCATCACCTAGTTATATCAGCTTCCATGTTTGTGAAGAGATAAGTAATGCAACAAAGAAACACGAATACCTCTAAATTCTAATTGGTCTGTTCTAGCCTAAATTTAGGTAGTGTCTATTGTTTTTAATCTAAAGTACTTTGAATGCCATAATTGTTTTTATTAATACCTTTTATCTTCTTATGAACCTTGGATATCGTTAAAACCTATAAAGAGCGCCATTCCTGGTCTGGAGATCTACAAATGTAAATTGTGGGCTCCCGACTCTTGAGTGCCAAAGGGCATCGTTTACTGCCGTATAAGCATAACATCATACGTTGCTCACCAAACAACACTGACTGGAGAGAAACAGGGAGAAACATTATGACAATGGGTTTATTAACTCCCCACCAAATTCAACCGTTTGTCCCTTATCCATTTCAAATCTCCCGCCTTCCTCTCCACCGTAGCCCATCAAAACCCTTCCATCTCCGCCTATCGCCACCCAAATCTCAATCCACCCACCAAACCAAGTCTCAAGACGATGGCATTCCCGCCGACGACGTCAAAATCATTGCCAAATTTAGGTCCAGACACAACTACATCCGTGTTTTAGAAGTTTCCAGAAAAACTGATCACCCTTTTGCCGGCTCTAGACTCCTCCTTCTAGACGGCCCCGGAAACATCCACAGTGTTTCCTTCCTCTTCAAGTTACTCACAAACACCTATTTTGATGTTTTCGCCACTCTGCCGCCGATTTTGCCACCCGGGCCGATAGGAATTCTTGGCTTCGGAGCGGGCTCCGCTGCCCGTCTAATACTGGAATTGTACCCAGAAGCGGTGGTTCATGGATGGGAGCTCGACCCATCTGTGATTAAAGTTGGAAGAGAGTTCTTTGGACTTGAAAAACTTGAGAAAGATTACCCAGATAGGCTTTTCGTTTACATAGGTAACGCACTGAATGCTAGTGTAAGAGATGGGTTTTCGGGTATTTTAGTTGATTTATTTAGTAAAGGTTGTTTGCTACCAGAACTTGAGGATCCTAACACTTGGGAGAAGCTGAGAAAGTGTTTGAGAAAAGGCGGGAGGATTATGGTTAACGTTGGAGGCAGCTGTGTAGAGGCAGAAGATTCAGGAAGAGATGGGAAGATTGTTATGGAGGCAACCCTGAAGGCAATGCAAAGGGTTTTTGGTAAAAATCTTTTTGTTTTAAATCTCGGGAATAGGAAGGATGATAGCTCAATTGCTCTCACGGGGGAATTGCCTGATCTAGATCCATGGAAAAAAGCCCTGCGACGTTCTTTAAAGTTTTACGTCGATATGTGGATGCCGTTTAGCGGTTAGTATTGTATGGGCTCATGATAATGTGTTTTTTGTTGCTCTTCATGTATTTGTTTTTATGCCTGTGTGAATTGAATTGTTCATTGTATTATTTGTTATATAATTGACTTATGTGATAGTAATATGGTTCTTTTTTTACACATTTATCTTGTTTGTGTTCAATCTTGTATTCGCTTTCTAACTAATATCTTTTCCGTGACATGGGCAAAGCTAGGTTCCAATTACAAAATTGCAAATTTGAACATGATGGACTGATATCATTTTATGAGATAGTTAATGCCTCTCAGTTTATGAATAGAAGTGGAACCATTATTTAACTTTTGGTGAAGAATAAAGATGTAGAGAATTAAGTCCCTGAATTCTTCATTGTGGACTTTTTCAGTGCATTTTGAGCAGGTGTGTTGAACAGGGACCCTCAATTTATGGGGGGAAAATGCTGGTTCCCATCCTTGGCATGAGGTTTTTGACTCCCTAAAATCGTCGCACACTGTTTTGTTGGTCATTGTGAACTCTGTGGCAACTTGTAAGAATAATTGACATCAGATTAGTCACAGGTCCCTGCTGTACAAATTGCAATATTCAAATAGCATTTTGGATATTTATTCATAAGCTTGAGTCATCAATAGTTGAACTTATCCTGCACTAAATCACCATAAGAATATTGGCTCAAGCAGATAAAAACTAGGAACTTTATGAATTATCAGCCTCATGACTACTGACTATTTAGTCGTTTTTTAGATTAGGTTCTCATTTCATGCTTGACATTATCTTTCTGTAACCCACGTCATTGCTCCTCTTTAACTCTCGTGTAACACAACAGCTAGCTGAAGACGGTGCCCCTGTCATAAGCTGACTAATTGTGGGGCTGCTCTGTGTCAGAGACGAGGTCAAAAGCACCTCCCCAAGTGACTGCTGTATCTGCAATGAGAGCCGGGATGTGGACTGTACACTTTATGACCTCAAAGTCAGGGACAAACTTTTGAAAATTTAAACCTGACCATATATATTTATATAAATCTTCTACCCACCCTACACAAGATATTAATATGCATGTGAACATATATATATATATATATATATATATATTAAAACAAGTTGGCAGAACATTAGTATAAAATCGATGAATCTTGCTTCCTGATTATTCCGGTGTCTCACGGTGTTTGTAATATAGGTGAACTGACAATCTCCTACTCTTTGCAATGACTTGTTTTCCGGCAAAGTTGGCAATAGCAATAGTGGTGGTATTTCTAGTTGTGGATACTTCTGCACTACTATCTGATGGTAAGCATCTATTCTCGATACTCTTGTGCCACTGAACTTGATTAGCCAAATTAAGGCCTGCTAGGTGGTACGGAATAGGCCATGATTATCATTTACCTGACCCTGACCTCTAGATCAACATTTCATCATCCATCGGATGAAGTTATGGTGTTCAAGATGTTTTTAATTATTTTGCTTTTATATGTCATGGTCTGAACATTTTGTCCATAGACCATTTTCTCATTGGCTATGATCTTTTTATGCTGGAAGGTGCTGTTGGCAAGAAGAGTTTCTCATGCTTAAGTAGCTCAAGGAAGACATTCCCAGGAAAAGAAGGTAGCTTTGGGCGTGACACTCAGTTCAGTAATGGCAAGGAATATGTGCCCTCCCGGGATTTAAGATCCGTTGGTACAGGAGCTCCACCAGCACCCGTCAAAAATCAAAGTGGTTCACATATTTCACCTGAACCTCCTCCTCCATAAATGTGACAGATACCCATGTTTGGGCTGTTCTATGGATGTCACTCTCGTAGTATTTATTCATGTTTCAACTTGCTACTTGTCACCTCATTAATAAGATGTTGGGTTTATGACAAAGTGCGCATGCTCTTAATTTTGTTGGCATTGAATTCTGCCTTTCAATTTGGTGTTTAATTTCCAAGAAAACAAAGGGATCTTAAAAGGGAATGCCAAGCACAATCTGCCTATGAGTGCAGAAAATTTAAATTAAAAATTATTTAAATATTTATAATAATATATAGAGTAAATATTAATTTTAAAAGTTATTTTATACAAGTGAAGACTGAAAGGGTGTTAAAGTATACATTTTGTTCCACGTGTATTTCTACGCAACTTAGCCCATATGCTAACTGAACTACCAAATCTTAATGTCGTTTAAAGGTCATTCACTTTTCTTCGAGCTCTCAAAGTCTCATCAAAGCCTATCAAGAACTAAAGTATTGCATGCTTGGGTTACCAAAACACGCCTCGTACGTGATCCCTTTTATGCAACAAAAATCATAAGGTTATATGCTCTGAAAAATGACCTCTACTCCGCTCGTAACTTGTTCGACAAAACTCCTCAACGAAGCGTATTCCTTTGGAACTCCATTATTCGTGCCTACGCCCAATCCTATGAATTTAATGATGCAATTCGCCTATTCAAAAATATGCTTGGCACTCAAATTAAGCCCGATAACTTCACATATGCGTGTGTTATACGCGCGTGCTCTGAGAGTTTTGATTTTGATGGACTTAGACATGTCCATGGAGGAGTGATAGTTTCTGGGTTAGGAATGGATTCTATCACTAGTAGTGCACTTGTTTCTGCTTATTCAAAATTGTCCCTTATTGAGGAAGCAATCAAGGTCTTTAATGGAGTATCTGATCCGGATTTGGTTTTGTGTAATTCTATGATTTATGGTTATGAATATTGTGGATTCTGGGATAAAAGTTTGCAGCTTTTGAATAGGATGCTACGTTTAGAGAAGAACCCTGATGGTTATACTTTGGTAGGGTTGATGTCAGGTTTAAGGGAACCAAGATTGTTGAGTATTGGCCAAGGAATTCATGGTTTTTGTTTGAAAAGTGGTTTTGATTCAAATGATCATGTAGGTAGTATACTTGTTAGCATGTATGCTAGATGCAAGTGCATGAATTCTGCGTACAGTATTTTTATTAGTTTATTTTGGCCTGATTTAGTTACATGGTCCGCTTTGATAACTGGGTATTCTCAGCATGGGAATTGTGAAAAGGCATTGTACTTTTTCAGGAAACTGATTATGGAAGGTAAGAAGGCAGATCCTGTTTTGGTTGCCAGTGTGCTGGTGGCTGCTGCTCAATCAGCCAATGTATGGCCTGGTATTGTGATACATGGTTATGTTATTCGATGTGGTTTTGAATTGAGTGTCGTGGTTTCTTCTGCTCTTATAGACATGTATTCAAAATGTGGGTTTGTAAACTTGGGGATTCGCGTTTTTGAGACTATGTCAGAAAGAAATATCATCACGTACAATTCAGTAATTCTGGGTCTTGCTTTGCATGGATTTGCATACCAGGCTTTTAAAATGTTTCAGGAGATAATAAAGAAAGGATTAAAAGCCGATGAATCTACTTTTGCTGCTCTCCTTTGTGCATGTTGCCATGGAGGTCTTGTTAATAATGGCAGGGAAATTTTCAGGAGGATGACCATGGAATTTGGCATCCAAGCTAGTACTGAGCATTACATTCACATGGTGAAGCTTCTGGGGATGGCTGGAAATTTGGAAGAGGCATACAGTTTTATCTGTTCCTTGCCAAAGCCAGTGGACCCTGCTGTCTGGGGAGCACTATTATCATGCTGTGATATTTATGGGAATTCAGAATTGGCAGAAATTGCAGCCCAGCAGCTCTTCAATAATGATCCTAGGAAAGGTGCTTACAGAGTGATGCTTTCTAACATATATGCTGGGGATGGGAGGTGGGGTGACGTGAAGAAGTTAAGGAATGATATGGTTGATAGTGGAGTAAGAAAAGTGCCTGGGATTAGCTGGATTGCAAGCAGTAGCGATTAATATAGCAATGATGAATAGCCTTTTCAAATGCCAAATCATGGACAGGATGCTTCATACTGAGGTAAAAGATCAGTGACACTTCTAGTTTCTAGAAATTCTTGGTTAACTTTAATGGCCTTGATTAGCTTCCCTCGTTTCTGGCGATTGTACATGCACCACTGTAGTGACGTGTTAAAGGCTAGAGATGACTAATATGTACCTAGTCTATTGCAAACTCCATTTGTTAAAAGAAAAAAAATTCAATTTTTGAGAGATTAATTTGATATCAATAACTAAATGCATGTAGCATTTAACAATAGTATTAATATGGGGATGGGTTAGGGATTAAATACCTTTTTATAGACAATTACATTGCACTCATAAACCACCTATTACTTTAGAATTGTTCCTACTGTTTCTTAATGTCCAATTTCAAGAAACTGCTTGTGCTTGATTAAGTTATAGTGCTCCTTTAGTAATCACATTATTTTTGTTGTTTGAACCTGCAAGAATATCCTAAATATTCTAAGTATGAGCCAAAATTTAATGTTTCATATAAACAGTTACAAGAAATGGAAATGAGAATAGATTCACACTAATCATGTAAAATCAAACATCTGAAATAACACAATGTTTTCCAAATATATGTAGCCTAGATTATTCTTACTTTATCTGCCTTTCACCCCTGCTGTTCTCCCTCCTCCTGGGCTCTGCAGGGTGGTAACTGACTTGAATTTCTCAAAAACAGACATAGAGTACAAATGTTATTGGTGGAACGTGACTGATATTGTAATTTTCCTCTCCTCCGTCAGGTTTCGACCTCTTCGTATGGTCTTCAAGTAAAGGCAATATTTGCAACCGCTTCAATGTGGTCACAAACTTCAAACCTTCTGGGAGCATCCTCAATTGCAAGCAGTTGTGTAAGTGAAGGTATTTCAAGCTTGGTAATGCTCCCTCTTTAAGTTCTGTCTATTCCTCGAGAACATGAGAAGAAATGATAAAAACCTCAAGCTTGGGAAATCCACCTGCCCTGCAGAATTCTTTCCCGAACTGCTTTGCATTGTAAGCATGCCACAGGATTAAAATTTTCAGATTAGGTATGAGCTGAAGTACTGATGCTGGGTTTTCAGACAGATGAGAGAAACCTAATCTAAGGTTGTTGAGGTTTTCCATTGAGCCAATCCAATTCGGTATCTTTTTTAGGAGTCCTTCTAGGTGCAGTTTCCTAAGAAGTGGTGGGGGTGAGAATGTGTCCAAGAGGACAAGTGTTTCCCGGTTGAAAACATGTTTTGCTTCTGGAGACAAACTCAGAAGGTTCTGCATCATCATAATAGAAGAATCAAACATCTGGCATCCATCACTCCCTATCTTCTGAGATGAATCAGGTTACTCAATTCTCGTGCAATGCCACCACTGGCATGTATACCTGTGAGGGTCAGAATATTCCTCAATCTTTCTATTCCTGGTGGTAGCTTCAACCCACCAACCTTAATTCTCTCAAACATTTTAATGTGCCTTAACTGTACAACGTCTAGGATCTCAATCAGCAGTACTGTTAGAATCCCACACCATCCTATATCCAAAGTCTGTAGAGCTCTTAAATTACCAAGACCTGCAGGAAGATCGTTTATACCAGTGTGCTTTAAGCCAAGGTATGTCAGGTGTATCAGATCTCCAACTCCATCTGGTAGGCTCTCTAATCCTTGTACGTTCTAGATCCAGCACCCATACAAATTTTTCCCAGTTAAAGTTCAGCCAATTCTCAAGGTCACTGGAAAGATCTTGACTCCCCAAGAAGAACAAAGATTGACGCCAGATATTGTTTAAGAGGGGTTGATACTGTTGCCATGTCTGAATATCAGAACGAGTCCTTGCAGTAATGAAATTATCTTCCGCCGTCTTGCTTTGGTAAGGAGAGGTGACAGTCAACGTAGTCCCCTGGCCTCTGTGTTCGTTGTTTACTTGGAGCATTCCCTGGTTGATCAATATGTTAATATTTTCCTCCGCTGTATCCTCAACTGTTTTGTTGCTCTTGATTAGAAACAAATTTTTGTGAGCGCCCTGGTGTACACTATCTGATTGAAATTTTGCTACAGAAAATCGAATGTATTTGTAGGTGGGTACAGAATAAAAAGTATAGAATTGATTGGTGGAATTCTTCTCTCAGAAATTAATTAGAACAAATGTAAATTAACGAATTTGTTTATGAGATATGTTCAATTGGTAGGGATCAATGTGCAGCTCACTTACAACCAGTATGCACAGCGCTGCCATGGTATGCGAATCTTAATAGATGTAAATCTAACAAAAATAAGAAGGCCAAACTGCACAATCTAATAATAATAGTTTAAAGAGTGATGCTAAAAAGGATATCACTAGTATCTCTCTGATTAAGGTTACAATCTTTAGTTTAGGTTCGCTCGAAAAACGAATGTTAGCCCAGCTCAAGACCTTAGGCCACAATCTGGATTTAGTTTTCAGGACCAACATCCTTACAGGCCGTTAATGGGCTCACCTAAATCAATGTCCCAAGCTCCGAGAAAAAATAGAACTTAGAAAGTAAATAAATAAATTAGAGAGATATGTGGGTGGATGGAATTGTTGGGCGGAGTGATTTGTATATCGTAATTGGCTTTGCTGTATCACTATAAATTTAACTGTGACTACTGGCAGTGGACATGCTTAGCTTAGCTTAGCTTGGCTTAGAGCTGAACACTAGACACACTTTTACTCTAAACAACACTCTGAAACTGAAAAGGCCTAAAGCTTGTGGTGGTATAGGGTAGGGCTGAAAAATCATGTTCTTTTTTCTTGTATAAGAATCAGAATCTTGTTGAATATTTACACCTTCTCTTGCCAAGATTTGCCTTAAGAATAATACCTCCGCTTTATTTATTGGCTCTCTTCTCTTCTATTTTCTCGAAGTAAGCAAATGCTCTTACTTACAGGACATACCGCATGCCTCATTTTGCATAATGCACACAAAAGAAAATGTGTATGTTAAGAGTATATTTTATATAGTATAATACAATATATCTGGTGCTGAATAATAATAAATTAATCAAGTATCAACGACTAATCGCATCTCTAATGATTAGAAGCATCCTTAACATTTAATATATATTTGATTTTGGTGCCTTTGGCAAATTCAATTGACCCATGCCAACGCCATGCATGCCGCAACCTGACCCACATGATGAAACTGACCAGTATAGAAAACCGGTGGGCGTGCAAAAAATGGCGATCTCTCGAGTCTCCCCAAGCAAAAAAGAGACAGTCAAGGCATGGTAACCAATTTAAAAATAAATAAAGATATAGGCATTAAAAAGCTTATTAACCAGAAAGCAACAGTGATTGTGGAGCCAGCAGGCCAAAATATGATGGGGGGGTAATCCGTGTCTTAATCCTTAATTGGAATCCTAAAGAGTAATCGAGAGAGATTATTGTGAACATGATTAAATAAAATAACACAGTCTTCCCCTTATTGCTGAAGAAAGAAATGCTAATCATTACCGTTCCTAAATCATAATCTCACACGGGCCCATAATTACCAGTCGGTGCATATGAATATTCAAAAGACTCGATTCATCTAAGATGATATTTTTCTCTTAACAAAATTTAAATTTATGGTTGGTATGCAAAGTGAAAATGGTAGATAATCATTGCATTTGGCCATACACAAAAAGTTGCTTAAGAAATTTCATCTGGGCATTGTGTTATGTGTATATAGATAGAAAGAGGTTTCATTTTCCTAGTTAACTTTTAACATTTAAGTAGTCCCTCTCCATGCAACAACATAGATGGTGACTCATTCATACATATACTAAGAATGGATAATTCTGTTTACATCTTTTAGCCAAACGGATATCATTTTATCTCATATTTGGTAGTCTCTCTGCATGACCCAATCCCATCTCCAATGTCTTTAAATTAATGGGTATTTGCCAAAAAAGATGAAAAATAAATGAAGGAAAGAAGAACTGAAACTCAAGTCTCTCTCAAATGGCCCTCACACACACATGGGTGTTGAAAATTGAGAATCCTTATCCTTGGGGAAGGATGAGGAATAGAAATAGGGTTAAGGAGAAAGACAGAAAGGGTCGGTCCGAGGAGGTGAACGGAGAATGGAGTGGAGATAGGGACGAACAACAACAATAGCTGGGACAACTACTTCTCTCTAGATTCCACTTCACTGCCAAACTTTACCAACCCCTATCTTACTTTATGTCAATACCTATGCCCTATGCCGTATTCCCTTTCCCTTTGTTAATTGCATCCCAATTTATTTATTTACAACATTATTTTCATAATAAATATTATAAGAATATCAATTAAATCTCCTTTTGATTTAATTTTACTGAAATTAGAATCCCAATTATACAACTATATACATGTATACATGTGATGTGAGCCAACTATAGGATTAAAATCTTGTTTTAGTAAGGAAACAAGGTTGGTTAATCATGAAAGTTGATCGCAAAATATGTCAAATAATCTCCCAAAATCAAACTTTTGTGATGCAACATAATTCTCCAAATTCATTACTATTTACTAACTATCATCATAGCCTATCCGAAAAGACTATGATGACACTATGCAGTGGGGACATTCAACTTTGATTTATATACTGAAAGAATTCATTACTAAGGTTCATGTCATGTCAAATCATATTGTCACCTCCATCTCCACGACTCTATGTTAATTCATAATATTTTGATCTACCCGTGGCTGTCAGTAATAGAAACCTTTCAAACAGAACTGTTGTTACTGTACATCATTTGTATCAGCAATTCTCTCTTTTTATTTGTCCGATGAATTGTCAAATGAGGGATATTTTTAAGAATCTAGGCTAAATTTCTTTTTAGGAAAAGATTTCCACTATACGATGAATAATTTCGTTTAAGCATGGGTATATTTATAATTATTATATCTTATATTAACTTTTTAATTACTAATTTTTATTACTTCTATTTAAGATCTAGTAAATCTATCTTACAATTAATAATGATCGCAAAGTTAGAGTATACCCTAATAAGATTGGAGACTTGAATTTTCTTAATTCAATTTTCATTCTTCATTAGGAGAAGCAAAAAGAGTATGAAATATCCTTTCATAATGATATAGAATTGATGGGTTTTTGATTTAGCATACACTTTTATGGTAAGATTCTTCCTCAAGTGAAGAGACTTCATAATAAGTTTGAAAATGGAAACGTGTAGCTATATGTGTGATTGTATAAACAATTGATTGCATTATCTTGAATAGGAAAATATATATGCCTCCAGATTGAGACCATTCATCTCAAAATATCAGTTCACTGTTGAATCTGTCAATTCAATGTAAAAAGCATCGGTCATACACATTTGGCAGTTACATTTCATGGTATACATTAGTTAGCCATCAAGACAAAACATGCATGTTGATTAAGACCCTTCGCTCCCAACCGCTAATTGATCAATAATGCAGTGGAATCATCGGTTTGCTAGATTATTGTTGAGTAGAAGACAGTGGCAACTGGGACATTGGTTTTTCACATGTTGTTTTTCTCTTGTCCCATAAGATAAGTTGATGTTTGAATTTGAACAAGCACTAGCTAAGATTACGGCCCGATTTCAACGTAATTAATTACCTTATGTATTGTTTAAACAAGTTAATTAACAAATGGGCCCAGCCCATTTACAACCATACATGTAGTCTTTGTTAATCTCAAAAGGAAACCTACAAGGAGGTCGTGGCATGTATAATTCTGAATTTAGTTCTGACAGTACTCATTAATTGATATCCTAAAATGCTCAAGGTTTGACATTTTCTGGCGTTGCAGTATGAATGAATGAAAATATGTACATATTTTGATGTAGCATAGTTTCACGATTACGTTTATGTTGTATGGCTCGATAGATAAGAATGCATGCCACCACTTCTGGTAAATTTATAATTATGTGTCTGTAAGACTGTAACAACTGATACAACTTGGAGAACATTTCAGTATTCTCAGTATCATAATGTAGCCAATTTCATTCACCTGTTTGCTGCATTAACCAAAAATAGGAAGTAGAAAAGTCCAGAGTTAGATTTGTTTTTCCTTAAAATACTACATGAACATAAACATAAACCAAACCTCTTTTAATTTTAGTGTGAGTGGATTTCAAACCTTCTTTATAAAAGTTTATTATACTAATTAAATTAATTAACACTCGCCATTGAATTAGATTTTTATTTAGTCAGACATGGACTAGGACAAGCTGAGTAAAGTAGATATAGAGCGCCGGCACCCCGTTTTGAACTTTGTTATTATGAGTCGAATAGAAGGATGTGATGCCTATTTATGCATATATAACTACAAGCCTTCAGGAAGTAGTTATCTAGCTTCCAAATGCAGGAAAAATCCTAATTCAGTATCAAGGGCATAGAGTGCTAATCGAGGGTCAAATATTGTTAACCACAATTACGAGTACTAAAAATGTTGCAAGTATAATGTGATTTGCAGAGTTATATGCGTTTGAATGGGTACTACATAAATAAAATGATAAGGGAAATGTATTTAGCTCTTAGAAAGAGAACTAAAATTAAAAGTTAGAAAGCATATATATGATGTTGCAATATTGATGGATTGAAGCGTGTGGCACTACATATATATATATATATATGTTATTTGTTTCTGAAATTTCTTTTTGTAGTCAGATTAGAATTAATTTTGAATGGTGCAATTAGCAAAAGAAGTATTATCTTAATGTGCTTAATATGTCATTAGTTTGCTTTATCAATGGGATTATGGAATATATGGCGTCTGACTGCATGAGAAAAAAGATATGTTGAGGAATGAAAAATGGGAGACATCCCCACATACCTGATATTATTATTAGATGCAAGGTCATAGTCATTCTTTTGTGTACCTCCTATATTACCTTTGTCTTTTGCCTCCATTGCTTCTCCATCCACTAAATGCTCTTTGCCCTTCCCTTCTCTCCTGTTATCTTTATTTGTTACTGAATTATTTTGCAGTTCTCTAATTCTCTCTCTCTCTCTCTCTCTCTCTCCATTCTCCAATTAGGGTTTCCCGTTTGAGAACTCAGCTCCTGTAATAAATC
>JAXCLQ010000011.1:3555408-3590737 GCA_035584115.1 Cedrela odorata | reverse complement strand
GTTATTAAAAAAATAAAAAAATAATCATTTTTATTAAATAAATCATATTATTATTATTATTATTATTATTATTATTAAATTTGTAACCCATATTTAATAATCGGACAGTATATTAGAGTACGCACTCGGGGTCGAGTTCTAGAGTATTATCATAATGAATTTTCATAGTGAATTTCAATCCTTTAAAGTTCCACTATTCCTCTGCTTTCACTATTTTTCTGCTGCGTTAGGGAAAAATATTGAACTGATCATCTTCAATTTCTTTAATTTTTATAGAAAATTTCTGTCATTCTTTCCCATAATTTTTTTCGTTTACGATATATTTAGTGTTCTTCTCTTCCTTATTTACTTTTCAATTTTGCATTTCATAATAATTATGTTATAAATTGTTATTTTATGTCATGTTATTTAAGAAGAACTAAATTGAACCCCCATAATAGATAGTCTTTATTTTATAATATTCTCACTATAATATTGGCACCTACGATATAGGGCCTTAGATTTGAATCACGCCACAAGCACATGTTGTAAAAAAAGGTTTATGTGGCTAATTGGCATAAATATAGATTCCTTTCCTTCAGTCTTAATTCTTCATAATTAATGTTGTCATAATATTTAATTGTGAAAGTTATTTCTTTTGTCAGATTGCCAATGATGATGGTCATCATGATCACCATCGGTGTGATCATTAAATAATACAAGAACAAGATTATGAATTAAACAAATGGGCTCTATTGATACATATTCTATCTTTAAAGAAATTAATGACTTATAAAATACACTGATACCAACTAGTTTCTTATACGAATCTAGCAAGATATGAAGAATATATATGAAAGAATATGTTCAGAGAGTATAATTCTGAGTATATAGCGTCGGCCCCTGTAATCTTTTGAAGGAATACTCGACCCTATCATGTGTTTACAAAGTGTTGTTCTTGGCATGGGTTCATTCTGACTTTGATTAAAGTGATCCTAAAGTTAGCACCATTAATGTTTACAAAATACCATTACTCGACTTGTTTATATAAATTATTAAAGCATTTCGTGGACTTCTCTTTATACCATGCGGCGGTGCGATTTGTGCTTTACTTTTCAAGCAGTTTACTCATCCCTGCCGCTTCTGCTTGGGTGAGCCTTGCACTTGCTAGAATAATTCAATGTTTCCGTTGTCGTCTTTAAATCTTTGTGCTAGCATGTGGACGCTCACCATTTGGGCTGGACAATGGCTCAAGCTGGTTTAAATTTTGCATTATACAAAGCCCAAGAAGCATTAGTCACAATGCATGTACTACAACACATCTCGGTTTTGATTTGATTGGACATAGCAGTGGATCCAATCCAAGTAGGATTCTTGGACCTGAAGTTGGATGTATGGTTTCGGTACATCGCCGGATCAGATCTAGTCCAATCTGAAGCCGCTTTTGACAGGTTTATTTTTGGGCTTTGGAGAGTTTGTATTAACACCATTCTTGACGAAGATAGCACAGCTTCTCCAATGGTATATATCATGGCCGAACCTTGTTATGGCCTGACGTTACACTGAGGTGATGACAACACTATTCTGTTCTATTGTGGAAAACTTAAAAAAGCACAATGCTCCAAAAATTTCAGAGCGAGGTGTGGGCACATGCTCCAAACCAAAACCCAACCATCAACATAAGAACAATAAAACAAGCGGCAAGCAGATTGCTATAAAGCCACCTATAAAGACGACTTCTCATGCAAACTTCCACTTCCATTTCTCAAACAGGTGTCCCCTTCTTCCACGTGTGAGTAGCCATCTCCGCCATAAAATAACACCACCTCTTTGTTTTCGTCATCAGCATCATCTTCATCTTCTCTCTTTCTCTCCAAGATAATCACTGCAACACACAAGATCATCTTCCATGGCCGAGCACCGCCAAGCCCAATACCAGCAACAGGAACGCCCAACTGATGCCATCAAAGGCATGCTACCTGACAAGGCTCCATCTAAGTCTCAAGTTCTTGCTGTTGTCACTCTCTTACCCGTTGGTGGCATTCTTCTCCTCCTTTCCGGTCTTACTCTTGCGGGAACACTGCTCGGCCTTGCTGTTACCACACCGCTTTTTGTCATTTGCAGCCCGGTTTTGGTCCCTGCGACTCTCGTCATTGGCTTGGCTATCCTTGGCTTCTTGACTTCTGGAGCTTTTGGAATCACTGCCCTCTCGGCGTTATCTTGGATGGCGAATTTTCTTAGGAGAATGCGTGCACCGGAACAAATGGAGCATGCAAAGCGGCGCGCGCAGGGGACGGCGGGTCAGTTGGGCCAGAGGGCCAAGGAGACGGGCCAGACGATCCAGAGTAAGACCCAGGAAGCTGGAAGGGATGCCAAGGAAGGCGGGAAGGCATGAGATTGAGGTTTTTAAATGTTGTTGAGGCCCAGTGGGCCTTCTTGGTCTCGGTTTTTAAATGTTGTTTGCGAGGTTGAGTGAACGTAATGAAGTAAGCTTGTGAGTTATGCTCGTGTGTGGAACTCATTATAATAAGGATGCTGTAAAATGGCAAGGGAACAATCAGAATGGTGTTCTGTACTCTTTGTTTTGTTTATATCCTTGTGCTGCTCTGTTTGTAAGAATAACTCTCTTTTGGAATAAGTTTTTTGCTGATCAATATGAAATTGTAATGCTTTCAGAGTTATCTGCACAACAGAATTGCATATAGCATGGCAAGCCGAGGGGGAAAACAAATGCATATTGTTTTAACTAGTAACTTAATGCTTGCTTGATCTCCTAAATGCACAACAGAATAACTTAATGCATGGTTGAGGAACTGATGCCATTTAATATCAAAAAATATGTTTTGGAGGAAAAGTAATGGCAGGCAGGGGATGTTTGTTTTGTCTTGAGTGATTCTAGAAAGAATTGAGGTTTAGGCGAATAAATAGAAAAATGCATGCAGTAACAGAGGCCTCCCCGCTTTGCTCACTGCTCTGTTTATAGCTGAGAACCTCTTCTAATATAATTTTGTCTGGAATCAACACAGTAAAAGGTGATCGACGAAGCTTGTCGCTGACCAGGTTGCGCGTTTTACATAATTGCTCTCTCCTCGTTTTAACAACAGTAACGGCTAGGTTTGATTGAGAGCTCGCAGTCAAGCATGATTGTGTTCCAGACCTGTGCATGATTGGACTGTATTGTACTAAGCGTGTTGATTCTTGTCAAGACAATGGCACTTTCCTTAAATTGTTTGCTAAACCAGAGTAAAAGATTGAAGAAAAACCTTTTTATTTTCTATTTTGCATTGCATGTTTTGAATATCACATAACAAAAAATTACATCCTCTTGCTTTTACAAGAAAGAAGACAAAAAATATATACACTAAGAAATGATGCAAAAAAGACAAAAATACAAGTTTGAACAAAAAAAAAAAATATATAGTTATTCATAGATAAAAAAAGATGACTATGCAGACAGCAAGGTGAACGCAGGTGCTGTGTCAAAAAAGCTACAACAATTGTTTACTCATGCAAAATATTTGTCTTTTTTATTAAGTTTGATTAATTGTCAAAACAAGTTATTGCACAATGGACATGAGTTGGGCTTCTTATCACAGGTGTGATGGACCTGATTTGTTGATTACTGAGGTCATCTAAGAAAAACTTAATCTGCTAATTACTAATAGCATTTGAGAAGTACTTGGTTTGCTCATTACAGAGGCCATTCGAGACAGAATTTGGTTTGCTGATTACTGATCCCATCTTCATCTTCTAATTCAATTCCCTTTTTCAAGCTAAAACTCTGTCTTTAAACTTTTTGCTTGCACCTAAAACCATCGAATTTTTTTTATGCTAGGAGGTTTAGTAAGTATATCAGTTATCATCAGTTATTTGGTCTTCAGTTGAGACATGATAAATGATCAACTCCTTATTCATGTCATGAACCCGCCCATGGAGTCCACATGTGATAATCTTTATAAACCCTTAAGACATGTCCTAAGTCCTTGAACATGTCTTTCAGACCTATAAGACTGCTTAGATATATGTCCTCTGTATATTTATTCACATAATCTTGTCTCTCCGAGACATTTTCAAATCATCTCATAAATAAAAATATACTAAATTTAAAACACATACATAGTACATATCAAATTATATTATTTTTAATCCATAATTATATACATACACTAATTTCTCAAAATATACCCAGTAGACTCTTACACATGTCAGTGAGTCGAGGATGCGAATATACCTACGAGGTTTGATACCTTCAACAGATCAATATCTTCAAATAAGGTTTTTTTTCTACACTCGGTCTTCTAAAACTAAGAGATGAGGGGGGTGAGTATACAAGGGTATACTCTGTGAGTGGATAAAAATATATTTTTAAAAAATCATTTATAAATGCATGTAAAATAATTTATTTTAATGAAAATATAGTATGTTATTCGAAAATCATTGGGCTGGCTCAATTTCTTGATGATTATCTTGACCGTGGTACCCCGAGATTGTCAGTGATTTTTATGTACGAAAAACAATGCTCATTTAATAAAAAAATTCTTTTAAATAAAAATAATACATGTTAATTTTTAAACTAGCCTACCATTGACATTAATCTCGAGTAGTCACGTGATGATACTCATAACTGTCCTCGACAATCTTACAAATAGGCAATTTCATAGCATTCACCCATATAACTGCCCCACCTATGACGCACTTATCTAGGCGACCTTTTAATAAGTTCATCCTTAAACTACTTCTCTGTAGTTACAGTCACAAATAAATCTAGCTTTCCTAGCCATATCACCAATACAATTCTCATATAAAACATAAACACAATAATTTATAACACATAATTATCAACAATGTTATAAGGTTTACATTTTCAATATCAAACTTGGCTTCATGGTGACACACATATTTATTCAATCCATAGGTCATTCATGTTAATTGTAAAATAACAATAATAATAAAACTATTTTTTAGTTCGTAAAAAAATAAGTTTTATAAAAACAGTATTAAAAGAGTAAAAATGCGTAAAGATCCACTCACAACAAACGGATAGTAACCACTTTTTCTACTGATCTTCACACTTAGTAAGTTTATCTTTCGAGTGTTCGGTGCCTAATATCATAAATATATAAATCATAAACTCTACTATTTATATAATTGACATAATGTGTAGAATACAATATTCGTAGATAAAATGACTAAAACCCCCTTAATTTTATACATATCCAAGGCTTAACTATTAAAGGGTATTTATCCAATTTTCAACAACAAAATCCTATAGTTATCTTATTCTAATTCACATTTTCACGTCAAATTCTTGATATTTATAGAATACCAAAATTCACATGCAATCCAATAATAAATTACATATTAGCCACTAAAGTATCCCATTAAACTCAAATAATTAAAATATATTTTCACCACAATATTTCAATTAGCACCAATTAATACTATTTAGCATTTCCTATATGAAATCATTAAAATCTCTAAATTCGTATTTTCGTCTAAAACGGATATACACGTTCCAAGCAATGTTCAATGTATATATAATATCATATATTTTCATTTAGTACAAATTAACACATAACTACATTTTCTATGTGAAGATTTACAAAATTCTCAAGTGAATAGTAACCTCAAAATTTCATTATGCTCAAACTTATAAAATCATACCTATAACAAGTTAATAGACTCACCAATACCCTATAGAGGCTTTTAGAAACTTCGAATCGTCGTTTAAATGCAAAAGTCTCAAATTGTCTTCCAAACCCAAATTTTCTCTTTGTTTTTTCTCATCTTTTCTAGCCCAAAATTGACATCAAATCGAAGAGAATATAATGGATAATCATTTAGTAATGAATTTAGAAAGAAATCAAAAGAAATTTGAGAAATGCGAGAGAAAAAGAGATAGGTTTTCTTAAAGAGAGAATAAATGAAATTTTTGTGTTTTTGAAAGAGAAAAGCATAAAGAACTATTGGGAATGATTATATATAGAAAAAAGATAAAAAGATCAAAATGCCTTTAAAAATCTTTAAAAGTTTTTAGAAACACCTAAATTCGCAGCGCATTGGTCGATCAGTTGTTCTTCTTTACCAGACATAGCTACTGCCGGTCGACCGATTGCTACAGTACCATTATAGTATGTTACAATAACTTGGTTTTCACTGTTTTAAAAATCTTGCAATTTGGTTCTTGAAAACTTTGCAGTTTGGTCTCTTTTTTAATTTTTTAAAAAATACAAATAAGTCTATATTCTAGGTTTCAAAAATACATATTTAAGTGCATTATAAAAATGTTAAAAATATGTTTTTGTATAAAATAATTGAGCTCACAAACATACTACAATTATATACATACAAGTTTATTTTCTAAGATTTAAAAATGAATACTTTTAGCTTGTATCTTTATTCTTTAACTTGAATCTTTGATGCTTCCTTGTTCATTTACTTGATTGAATTAACATATTTGTTATTACTAAAACATGAGTACTTGAGTTTGTGTGACACTAAGGTCAACAAATAATTATACCTTCCATGACCGAATATTAAACCTCAATGCCATGCCTTCCATCAAAGGTTATGCATTTATATTCTTAAAAGAAGCTTTACTAGACTCCCACATTGAGAATAATTCAAATTGTCATTTCTTGGGATTTACAGTTTAACACTTTGTCTCTTATAAAATGCACATCTATCTCAATGTGTTTTATTTTAGCATGGTAAACATGGTTGGCAGCCAAAGCAACTGCACTCATGCTATCTGTCCATATTTTAGGCACACCATTTATATCAATCTAAACTTCACTCAGCAAGGATTTGATCCAACATATTTCAGCAATTGCATGAGCAAGAGCTCGGTATTTTGACTTTGCACTAGATCTAGCAACTATATGCTGCTTCTTGGAACTTCATGAGACTAAGTTATTACTAAGAAAGATGCAGTATGCACTTATAGATTTTATGTCTTCACGATCAAAAGCTCATCTGCATCAAAGAAACCACAGGATTCCAACCTTTCACCTTTCTTGAACAACAAACCTAGATTGATGATATGCTTGAGATACCTTAAGACCTTCTTGCAAGTCTTTTAGTGAGTACACGAGGATCACTCATGAATTGGCTTAGTTTGTCCACAACATATGACAACTCTAGCTTTGAAAGAGTTGCATATTATAGTGACCCTATCACTAATCTGTATAGGGTTTTGTTGGTGAAAAGCTCTTCATCTGTTTTGCTAAACTTAGCACCTGATACCATAGAAGTGGTTGTTCATTTAGCATATAGTATGTTGATCTTTGAGAGCATATCACTTATATATTTGCTTCGGGACATGAAGATTGAATTTGGTGTTCTTGAAATTTCAAAACTAAGGAAAAATGACAATTCTCCCAGGTCTTTCAATGTAAAAGTTTTGTTAAGTTTGTTGATGAGATCTTTTACTCTCTCTTGAAAGTTCCTAGTAACTATTATATCATCCACATAGATCAAAACCAGAGTTGTCTCATTATTGTTAACTCTGAATAAAAAATGTATCTAACTTTGAATTAACAAATTTTCAATTCTGAAAGGCTATCTTCAACTTATCAAACCAAGCTTTAGGAGCTTGTTTAAGGCCATAAAAGGCATTTTTTAACCCGCACGCATGCTTATGAGCCATAGTCTTAAAAGCCAAATGATTGTTTTATGTAAATAGTTTTTGCAAGGTCATCATTTAGAAAGGTATTGTTGGTGTCAACTTGTTTTAAAGTCAAATCATACTGCACAACCAAGGTGAGGATGATTTCACAACATGACTAAAGGTTTCTGTGAAATCGATCCTAGGTATTTGATAGAATCCCTTGGCCATCAATCTTGCCTTATATTTCTGTACACTATCATTTACATTATACTTGATTTAGAAAATCCATCTGGTTCCTACAACTTTCTTGTTTGATTTGTAAGGTTCTAAAGTCCAGGTTTGATTTTGAACCAAGGCATCATACTTCTTTTGCATGGTATTTTTCCATCTTAAGTCTTGAAGTGTCTTTTCTACACTAGTTGGGATTTATGGTTGATATGAGGAAGATTTTTGAGTCATGTATGTCTTTGGCTTAAATATACCAACCTTAGACCTGGTGAACATGGGATGAAATTACTGAATGTAATTAGTTTTGGATGGTTTTTGCTGTTATTAAAGGGAGTGCATTTGAGATTATAGTTGGTTGCTCATTGGTGATTTAGAAACTAAAGTGGTTGAGGATGGTGTTTGAGAAGATGAAGGTAGAAGTTCATTCTCAATTGTCTACTGCTCTTGAACTAAGTTAGTGAGTTGCTCTACTATGAGAGTGCTAAAGTCAGAGTTACTATAAGCTACCGATTGTTCATTTAACATATCAGAGAACTAATTAGTCAAAGAATAACAAGGTATAACAGAACTTGAGTTCTCATTAGATTTTTGTGGAACAATTAACACAAAGTTTGCTTTAGCAAGAAAAGAAAAAGACTCTTCATTAAACACTACATTTCTTGTTATGTAGATTCTTTTGGAAAGGTATAAACACATGTACCATTTGTGATAAGGGTTGTAGCCTATGAAACACATTTTGAGGTATGAAACTAAAATTTGTGCTTGTTGTATGGCTTGAAAAAATAATAGCATTCACACCTAAATACTTTTAGGAATTTAATGTCTGGTTTGCAACTACAAAGAGTGTCATAGGGTGACTTGTTGTTGAGAATTGGTGTAGGTAATCTATTAATCAAATATTTGGCTGTAAAGAATGATTCCCACCAAAACTTGAGTGGTATACTTGCTTATACAAGTAAAGTCAAACATATTTCTACAATGTGCCTATGTTTTCTCTTTACTTTCCTATTTTGGTAATGTGTGTAAGAGTAAGCATATCTCAATTACACTTTTTGTTCACTTAGAAACCCTTCTAAAGCCCTAAACTCCCCTCCCATGTCACATTGCAGTGACTTGATTCTATTGTCAAAGAATTTTTTTAACTAAGTTCTAGAATTTCTTAAACATCAAACCAACATCTAATTTGTAAGCCATATGATATATTCATATATATCTAGTTAGATCATCTACAAAAGGTATGTAATATTTATATCCATTGATGAATGTAATTGGGGTAGGACCTCATAAATCAGTATGTAAAAGTTTCAATGGTTGCTTAGTTTTGGTTTCAATAGTTTTGAAAGGCACTTGGTACATTTTTCCATATTGACAGGCTTTGCAGAAAGAAAAAGACATAGATGAAGTGTTCATTTGATTGAAGTTAATACAATTGATAGTACGATCTTTAAAAACTCTCATATTTGAGTAACCCAGCTTTTGATGCCACATGTCTATCACCCTTTGAGTTTTAGAGTCTTTTGTCGATTCAATATGATTAGACTCTAACCTTAAAAACTTAAAAAACAGATCAATAGACTTGGAAGAAAAAGATAAACTATTTGTTCATGACAATTGACACAAAGGATAAACACACTTTAGCAGTTTGTATAAACCCTTCTTAGTCACTCATAGAAATAGAACTTTCCCCTTCTTCAAGTCCTTCACAACACAAGTATTTTGGCAAAATTCAATAAAAATAAGGTTATCTTTTGACAATTATGATACGTTGATTAGATTCTTAGTAATTTCAGGAACATAAAAAATATTATTCAATTGTAAAGATTCTTGAGTGTGAAAAGTGACAATTTGGATGAACTAATGTGAAAGATGAAAAAATCCTGTCCATTACCTACTAAGAGCTTTTCTGGTTCTTTAAATTCTTGATTAATTACTAGGTTGTTAAGGTTGTTGGTGATATGATTAGTGGCTCCACTATCCATGTATCAAGTAGGGTCTGTCACAGTTTCTGGTGTTGCTAGGTATGCTGCCTTATTCTCTTGCCTTCCTGTTGGGGCACAAAGTTTTTATTAAACCTGTGCCAACAACTTGATGCCACATGACCTGTTTTGAAACATATCTAACATGTAGGTTTGGGTCATGAGTTTCATTCTTCATTTTTTTCCTTTACCTTTGCCATGGTGAGAATATTTATTGTAGTTGTTTTGATTTCCACCTAGCCAGGTTCCCCTCTAATTTGTTTTTGTTTGTGCAATGTTTGTAACTACTTCATGAGGAAAGTTTAGGTGGAGAGTCTCATTCCAACTTTCCAATTTGTTTTTCTGGCTTAAAAGTATTAAATAGACTTCATCCATATATGGTGTTTCTGGTCTAGATGATACAATGACTATGACTGAGTCATATTCTCTTCCAAGTCTTTCAAAGATGTATAAGATTAGGTTTTTGTCTGTAACCAAATCACCTACTGCCTTTAGTGAATTCGAAAGGTCTTCATCTTCATATAGTATTTTGTAAAGCCGAGATTTTTCTTTTTTGGTTGATGTGACGATGCTTTAAAGGTTAATAATCTTGGATATGATCTTTACAGCAAAGATCCTCTCTAGTGCACCCCACAGCTTATTTGAGGAAGAGCAGCTAGCATGGATTCACTAAAGGTTAACAAAATCCATCCTATGAGTTGTTGATCTTGTCTCTTTCATACTTTGTAAGCTGGATTCAAAATTGTGGTGTTTTGTTCATCTTTATCGATTGATGAAATACACTTGCTTGAAACTAATGTATTACTGTCTAGGAAATCTTTAAGGTTATTTCTTCTAATTGAAAGGAGTGACTGAGATTTCTAGAGAATGAAATTACCTTCTATTAGTTTGATGATATTTGGAAAAGTAAAATTATTTTGATTTGTGTTTGAAAGATTTTGAGTGACAGTGTTAGCAAGTGTAAAACCAATTGATTATTGGCTATGAGTTACCGTAATTTTTAGGTTTCGAAAACATTGCTCTGATACCAAGTAAAAGATTGAAGAAAAATCTTTCTATTTTCTATTTTGTATTGTAGTGTTCTGAGTATCACAAAACAATGAATTACAATCTCTTATTTTTACAAGGAAAAAGACATAAAATATATATATATATATATATATATATATACTAAGAAATGATGCATACAACTAGGAAAGGAAGAAAAGACAAAATACAAATTTGTACAAAAAATGTTATAATGCACAGAGAAAAAGGTGGCTATGTAGGCAGCAAGGTGAACACATGTGCTGTGCTAAAAATCTGTAGCAGCTATCTGCTAGTATATGGTGTTTGTCTTTATTGTCATGTTTGATTAATTGCTAAAATAAGTTACTGAATAATGGACTTGAGCTGGGCTTGTTGTCACAAGGGTGATGAACTTGATCTGCTAATTACTGAGGCCATCTGAGAAGAACTTGGTCTGCTAATTACTAAGGCCTTCTGAGACGGACTTGGTCTACTGATTATTAAGCCTATCTTCATCTTTTATTTCAATTACCAGAAAAAGCTATAAATTTCTTTAGCAAGGACATAATGAATTTTGCTTTCGTAAATTGCTAGATAATGAAATTTCTTGTAGTACAATAAAGCAGTAGGAAAATGCCATGAAAACCAAAACAATTTCCAATTATGTGTGTTTGCTTGGCTTTTTTATTAAAGTATCCTACTAAGAAATCCTTAGGATAAAATGTGAATTCTGGAATAAATAAAAGATATGATGTTAGAAGTAATAAAGACTTGTTGAATAAAGGAACAGAAAGATTATACTTGTATAGTCCGCTAATAAAATTTTATGTGCATCTAGACACTGCCCGCAAACGGAGGGAAAATGGCAACAAAACACTGAGAACAAAGAGCAGATTTTGCTTAAATGAAAGAAGAAAATGAATTAAATAAGCAATATATAAAACATGGTCAAAATTTGCCAGCTTATAGAAAGAGACTTTAGTTTTATTATAATTGCGATGGAAAAGAGTAAGCAACAATAACAAACTCATGTCCGTTTACAACTACTCTTAAAAGTATCAAAATAAGATGTATTAGAATATCAAACTTTAATGATCTCAATTATGCTAAAATAATTGGCCAAAAAAAAAATATCAAAGATACTTTATATCTCAAAATATTAAGTATAACACCAAAGGTAGAATAAATGCTTATTCTTAATCGCATCTCTCAAATTATTCACTTTTCAAAGAAATGGCAAGCTCAAATCACCACCCTTTTCTCCTTTTCCCTTTCTTGACCACTGTTTTTATTAGTTTTCTTTCCTCTAATGGTTGTGTCAAGTCAATACTCATATACCCTTTTAGGTGAGCTAAAAGTATTCAAACGTGTGATACCAGCTTATATCACAACTCTAAAGGCTATTATGTAGAACAAATAGCCTCCTTCTACTTAGTGAACACATCGAATATTTAACCTATTTCCCATGACTCTAAACAAGACTATCTTGTATCGGTTCTCTGCAATTGTAAATATGTGAATGGCACCAGTGGATACTTCTATGATATTTCTTCTAAAGTGCGAGTAGGCAACACATTTTTTGATATCTCTGGTGAGTTCTAAAGTGGGCAAGCTTGGGAGGTTGGAGGAGAGGAAGAGTAATTTGCGAGAGATAAAATTACTATACACCTCACATGTGGGTGCGTAGAAGTAAAATCTCGAGAGATAGTGACATACAGAGTTCAAGATCACGATACTTTATTAGGAATTACAGAACTCCTATTAAGAAAAGTCTGAGGGATTGAGAATTTAAATGAAAGACCGACTGAGAATCTAAGTTTTATAGATGTCGGATGGGTTCTATTTGTGCCAAAGGAGAAAAGTGGAATCCAAGCCACTGAGAAAGGCTAGCCATCATATTCTACTGGATAGTTAATATCCTTAATTGCAATATAATATAAGTATGCATGTCAAATTGACATCTTTCTGAAGATAGCTTTCCTGAAGAAAAAGCAAATTAACCTATTTTTCTCATTATGTCAAGTTAGGTAAAAGACAACATTTGACAATTATTGTCCGCTGCCACTTTATTTTCAATCTGTGTGGTGATCTTATTCTTTTTGAAAAGAAAGAAAAATCTTAAACAAGGAGAAGAATATCCAAAAGTTGTCACCAAAATTCCAAGTTCTAAGAAAATTTCCCTGCGGCAGCAACTTCACAAACAAGACATTAAAAGTCAGAGAAAATTTCAACTGTCTTAAAATATTTTTCCTTTAAATGGGTTTCAGTAATAGGTTATATATATATATATATTGATAAATGATACCTCATGTGAGCAAAACCACTTGATGATGCAGTAACCTTTGAGTCCGAAAGACTAGTTGTGTACTGCTTAAAGAAGATAGATGATGCCACTAGTAACTTTGACCATAGCAAGAAAATCGGAGAGGGTGGATATGGAAGTGTATATATTGGTACACTAAAAGAAAAGGTATGATAATTCTCTTCACTTTTTGAGTTCATGTTTATACCTTGACCAAACAGAGTTTAATATATTTGAACTAATCTTTGAAATTTTTGGATGACATACAAAGGAAGTTGCAATCAAGAAAATGAAATCAAGCAGGTCAAAGGAATTTCTCGCAGAGCTTAAAGTACTGTGCAAGATCCATCACATTAATGTGGTAAGAAATCATCTTAAATGAAGGACTTATATATGCAAAAATAAATTAAGGATGACTTATCACCAAACTTTATCATTCTGTAGGTAGAGCTACTGGGATATTCAATTGGGAAAAATCACCTCTATTTGATATACGAGTATATTCAGAATGGATCCCTTAACTATCATCTTCACGACCCCTTGCTGAAAGGTACTACATTATGCACTTAAATCAGCATCTTTACACCTTAAAATATATTTTCTTGCCATGTTAGTGATATAAGTTCAGTGATTAAGCTTATTCATGTCGTGTAGATAATTTATGAAAGAAAATTGGCTCAAAAAATAAAAACATCAAGAATGCATCAAGAAATAATATAGCTTACTTCTTCTATGACTCTGTGGTTCTTACAGCTGCAATTGTTAGAGTTAAGAATTACTTAAGAGAGAGATTGAGGATTTAGGGCAAAGAAAGATGAATAAAGTTTTCTCTATTCATTAAATTGTTCTACAAAGGATATGCAGATATATATTACAAGGAAAGTTTGTTTTTTTTCTTTATGTACAAAATGAATAAAGTTTAGCTAAAGGTTAAAATAAAATAAACAACAAAATAAGGTACAGGTGTGATAGAATTTGAATTGCTACTGTATGTTTAGATTCTTCATAATAGAGAAGGGCATCTTTTATATTTGATCTTTTCTACATTTGTTGCTCAAATCTTATCTCTTCCAACTCATCCTCCAACTTGTATAATGTCTTAGTAACTAATGCTGATGTAGTAACTGATGAATCCATTTCATCTTCTTTGTCTTTTACCATGTCAGCACTCTGTAGATCAATTCCAACATGCCCTTTCAAACTCAACATTCTGAGAAGAATTTTAAGTTTATTTTGGAATTGAGCAAAGTTTTGATATGCAAGAGCTTTAGTCAGGGTGTCTGCAACTTGATCTTCAGTTGGTATATATCTAATTTTCAATTCTCTAGCAGCTACTTTGTCTCTAACAAAATGCAAATCGATTTCTATATGCTTGTTGAGATGAATTTGCAGCTTATTCAAGACTAATTTTATCCAGTTTAGCTCTGCACAAGTAAGTGCCAATGCCCTATATTCAGATTCAGCATTAAACTTGGCCATCACATGCTGTTTCTTGGAGCTTTAGGACATCAGGTTGTTTCCAAAATAAATGCAATAGCCACTCACAGATTTTCTATCATTTGGATCACATCTCCAGTCTGCATTACAGAATCCAACCAAGCCCAGGTTTTTGTTCTTGTTAAATTCAAGTCTATAGTTGGATGTTCTTTTGATATATCTCAATACTCTTTTACATGTTAACTAATGTGACACATTTGGATTGGTCACATATTGACTTAGTTTATTCGCTGCAAAGCAGAGATTAGGCCTTGTTAGAGTGGCATATTGAAGTCATCTTATAATGCTTATATATAGTGTTTGATCAGGCAATGGAGACCCCTTTATTCTTTGTCAATTTAGTTCCTATGCATTTCTTTGCATGATTTCAACTTAGCTTTCCTGAGTAAGTCACTGATATACTTAGTTTGTGAAATAAAGATTGATTCATCAGTTCTTGATACTTTTATTCCCATAAATAAATGCAAGTCCCCCAAATCCTTTAGTGCAAAATTCTGATTACGCTTCATGATAATCTTCTCTATTAATTCTACATAGATGAGCAAAATTGTGAGTTCTGTCTTTTCCTTTTTGAAGAACAATGAAGTATCTAATTTCGAGTTGGTGAAATTCCAGTCAATTAGTGTTTTTCTTAGTTTCTCAAATCATGCTTTGGGTGTCTGCTTTAATCTATATAAGGCTTTATTGAGTTTGCATGCATGTCTAGGCTTTGAAAGGTCTTTCAGCCCTTGAGGTTCGACTATGTAGACTGTTTCAATAAACTTCCCATTTAGGAATGCATTATTGACATCAACTTGTCTTAATTCCCAATTGTAACATACTGCCAAACTCATAATGATCTCTATAGTTGAAGTCTTCATCACTGGACTATAGGTTTCATCGAAATCAATGCTAGCTGTTTGATGAAACTTATTTGTCACAAGTTTGGCCTTCAATCTTAGTACACTTCCACCAACCTTCTCCTTCACCTTATTTACCCATTTGTTGCCCACAAGTTTAAACTCTGGTTTATATGGAACAAGAGTCCACATTTTGTTTTTCATCAATGCATCATACTCTTCTAACATTGTTATTTTTAAATCAGAATTATTCAAGGCTGTTGTTGTGTTTTCAAGTATGGTGATATGTTCCTAAGCAAGGTAAGTTTTTGGTTTGAAGATTCTTGATTTTCCTCTAGTGATTATGGGGTGTGTAGGCATCTTTTATTTGGGCATAGTGTTTGTTGGCAAGGTTTCTTGTGTTTGATTTTCTAGTGACAGTTCTTGTGTTTGGCTATTTGTTGTGTCTAGGATGACTTCAACTAAACTGCGATCAGATCATGTTGTGAATATGAAAATGTATGTTATGTACTTATAGAATTGACATGAGAAGGAGAGTGAATACTTGCTGCTATTTCATAAGTGGGGTTGAATGCTTCTTCACAAGCTATTGCTTCTGATTGTGTGTAGAGTGTTAGGAAGATTTGTTTTATTAATGTGGTATTTTCTATGGTAGTTTTGGTTTCTTTACCTTTGTAGTTCAAATCATTTTTAAATGGAAATGAGCTTTCATTGAACCTCACATCTCTGGTTATGTATATTCTGCCTATATGGTGCATGCAAAGGTAACCTTTATAGAATGCCCTTATGCTTAGTAACACACACTTAGATGTATGAAAATCTAATTTATGTCTATTATAAGGTCTTAGAAAAGGGTAACACTCACACCTAAAGGTTCTGATCATGGTGATGTTTGGTTTTCTATTTTATAGCCTTTCAAATGGACTTTAATTTTGTAGATTTTTTTAGGTCAATCTGTTGATCAAATGCATAGCTGTGCTAAAGGATTGCCACCAGTATTTCAATGGCATACCAGCTTATGCAAGTAGTGCTAACCCAACCTTTATTATATGCTTGTGTTTTCTTTCTGATTTTTCATTTTAGTTTTGTGTATATGGACATGAGTACCTCAACTAGATTCCTTGTAGTTTAAGATGAAGTTCAAAAAGTTTGTATTCCCTACCCATATCACATTGAAACATCTTAATAGTTTTATCAAAAAAAACTTCTCTACTTGTGCTTTAAATGTGACAAAGATGGAGATTGCTTCTGATTTTCTTGTCAAAAGATATATTCAGGTAAAGCTTGTATAGTCATCAACAAATAGAATGTAGTATTTAAAGCCCTGATTTGAGGTTAAAGAAGTAAGCCCCCAAAATCTGAGTGGATGAGTTCTAATGCTGTTTTGATTTTTATTTCAGAACTTTTGTAGTTAGTTTTATGTGCTTGACCAAGCTGGCATGCATTGCAAAATTCTTGATTGATTTTTCCATTGATTCCAGTGACATTACAGGTTAACAAGGTGTTTTTGAATGCTGTTACGTGTGGATGCCCTAGCCTACTATGCCAGGTATTAATATCATTTTTAGTACTTAATTTTTCATCACTTGGAAAAAGACTGTTTGACAAACTCAAAAGGATTGACAGCATTGACTCGGGTTTCTTGATTTCAACTCTTCTCAAACTCAATCCTAAAAATTTATTTAATGAAGACCCTTGTGCAAGGAGTGAAGACAGTAGAGTGTAGAGACCATTATCAACCACTCCTTGGATCAGAGTTATCCCCAGTTCTTTGTCTTTAACATTGCATACATTCCTACAAAATACAACAACTACATTATTATCTTGTAAAAGCTTTGAAATGTTAATTAAATTTTTGGTGATTCTTGGGATGTATAGCATATGTTTTAGGTGCAAGTGCTTGGTTGTGTGAAAAATGTGATGTCCAATATGTGAAATTCTGAGTTTAGCACCATTATCTATAGCCAGTTGCTCGAATCTTTTGTACTCAGTTGCCATGCTTAAGTTATTCAAGTTGTTGGTCAAGTGATTGGTGACTCCACTATCAAAATACTAAGAACAATTTACAAGGTTTTCTAGTGCAGCAATGAAGGCACTTTTCTGTTTAGGTTTTACACTTGTTTATGGTGAATATTCTCTATTGAACCTGTGTCAGCAGCTTGTTGCAACATGTCCAATTTTATTGCAAATCTAGCATGTTAGTTTGTTGGCCTTGTTACCTTCCTTGCCTCTTCTTTTACCTTGAAACCCTTGATGATTTGTGTTTTATTGACAGTTAAGGTATGAACTTTGTTGGCTTTGGAATGCAACTCTGTCATTAGCATTCCAACTTCTTTTTTGAAAATTGCTGGTTTGAGCATAGTTGGCTGAGAATATTGGATGTTGATTTGATCCATTTTGTGAAAGATTTCTTTCAATTCTGTTTTCGAAGCTTAAAAGCATGCATAAACATCTTGAAGAGACAACTTTTCTAATCTTGAAGTTATGTTGACCACCACTAAATTATATTCAGAACCAAGGCCTTCCATGAGAAACAAAATGAATTCATCATATGAGACCATATTTCCGGTAGCTCTTAAGTTATCCACCAAGGTTTTCATTTTGTGGAAATAATCATTGATGCTCAAGGAGTATTTCCTTATGCTTTGAATTTGTGACCTGAGCTGCATAAATCTTACTGTTGTTTGGGTAGAAAACAATTTTTCCAGAGTCATCCAAAGTTCCCTTGATATCGCACTTGATGCTATAAGGGGAATTGAATACATTCATGACCACATAAAGGCACGCTATGTGCATCGTGATACAAAGACAAGTAACATTTTACTAGATCAGAAACTTAGAGCAAAGGTATACTTTACCTTGATAATGAGCTTGTGCCTGCATGTTTCATTGTTGCCATTATACTTAGATTGCCAGTTATTGCAATTGCGTGTTTCATTTAAACTATTCCTAAAATTATGTTAGTTGAAGGCTGTTTACATAAGTAGCAGATTTTGGTCTAACAAGACTCGTAGAACGATCAAACGAGGAAGATTATGTAGCGACACGCCTGGTTGAAACACCAGGTTACATTGCTCCAGAGTATGTTGTTGGCTCTTTAAAAACTTCAATACTTTATCCTTGTGAGTAGATAAAATTTTAAAAAGAAAGATTAAATATTGAAATTTCCAAAAGACTTTCATAATAAATTAAATAGTTACATGTCAAAACCCATATGTGATCTTACATAGTAATTTTACCATTACCTTGCATTTTTTTTTTTTTTTTGCAAGATCTATACGTGAGCTCCAAATGACATCGAAAACCGATGGCTTTGCATTTGGGGTGGTTCTAGCAGAGCTTATAACTGGACAACACGCACTCACCCGCGACAAATAAAAAACCAAACAAAATGAGGTCATTGGTTGTACAAGTAACCATTTCAAGTCAATGTGGTGTTTGCTAACAATGTGAATACTCAGTTGATAATCATTTTAAACTTTTCTTAAATGCCACACAAGAGGGTTCTTTTACTCTTAAGGTAACACTTCTAAGAAATCGGTTAACTGCAAAAACTTGTATTTTTGCTTATGTGACACTTCCGATTTCATTGATAAGGTAGCTAACCTTTTTCGGCTTAATATGGTTAACATGATAAAATGAACACAATATTTCGAGATCAAGAGTCAGAGACTGCTTTGGAAGCTAGTATAGATCTGAACTTGAGAGGAAGCTACCCTATGTAGGAATTATACAAGGTTAGTATAATATGCAATAATACCAAATTACTACACAGTGACAAACACATAAATATAAATGTTCAAGTCTTATGTTAACAGACATAAACAAATATTTATTTATGTGACTTTCTCAATCCCTTACAAATGGCAGAATTATCAAGTAGGTGTTTGAGTGAAAAAGTAATAAACATACCTGAAATGCAAGAAATTATCCCAATACTCTCACAAATCTTGATGTCTTTAATAGAACGGAAAGCCTCTCTGAGTGGGGCTAACTCGGTTTTTTCAGGATTGTTTAACGGAAGATGAAATGTTCCATGATAACAGCTTACTCAACTTCCCCAGTTTAGAATTCTTATACTTCCGGATCACGGCAATTCATGATCGAACTGTATATGGATAGCCACGACCATTATTTCACTATAAACAAAGCAATTATACTTACAAGTTGTAGATGATGGATTGGCTTTAATCACGTAAAATTTTTATCCGAGCATTGATTTTACTATATAAATTCCTCATTCTTAATAAATCCAAGCAAATAAGCCTTTTCTCTGTTTGAAAATATTCAACACCATAACCAAACTCATTTCATTCTCCCCACAAGACTCATAAATCTCTTCACGCTTGTTGTAACATGAACAAAGTTATTCTACAAATTCGTTGGAGAACTTTGATTAAAGTAAATAGATTCAAATTTTAAATTTTTCAAAAAATAAATAAATACATAAAATAAACTTTGATTTGCACATAGTATACTACCATTCGAATTCAAAACTAGCTCTAATAGTGATGGCTAACAAGCCTAACTTGGTCGAATTAGGTTGGTCCAGGCCAAGCTGGGAGTTCGTTATCTTAGTTGGGGTTGGGTTTAAAGGCGTAAAGATTCCAATCGTGGTTCTTAAAATGTGGAATCAGTCCGGCTGTAGAGAAGAACAGTACCAAACTGGGTTGGGCTAGTTCCGATTTAATTTTGAGCCAGTTCGACCTGAACCCATCGATTTATTATTTTTTTAATTTTTTATTTGACCCGACGGTCAAATCAATCCGAACCCGATGATTTGGCACACTGGGTTAACAATCTTACGAGTTTGGTCGATTTCAGATTCAAACAGGCTAGGCCCCTATTCATTTTACTTTAACCTAGTCCAACCTGTATCCACAGGCCCATGACTAGCCTGACTCGCGTAATATTCACACTGGCCGGTGCGAGTTCGATTTTTCACTAGTTGGGCCGGGTCGCGAGTTAACCCAACCCAATAACCACCACCAAGCTCTAGCTATTTTGCTCTTGCTTCTTCGACAGCAGTACCTAGAGACTACAGGCTTCCTATGCGATCGTTTTGACTACGTATTTTGGGCCAGATTGCAGGACACTGCAACTTAGCCCATTAATTGGGTAGCTATTTGATTATGTGTATACAGTAAGGATTGTAATCAGAAAAGTGGTGAGGTGCCTTTCGTATTAATTATAAGAAGCCGTTGATTTCGTGTTAATGGGCCTAGGCTTCAATTCGGCGTAGAGTAAAGCACGTGCGAAGTAGAAACTAGGAAGAAAAGAATTTCCAGTAAAAACTATTATTCATTTCAGTCTGATTTCCAATCCAGATTCATACCTGCAGTTGGGATCTGGTGCGTGCGTACTGCGCGATCATTCACCGGTGAATCTCTTCATCAAATGGCTGGCGCCGCCTCGGCGCTGTTCCTTCTCGACATCAAAGGACGTGTCTTGATTTGGCGTGATTATCGCGGCGATGTCTCCGCTATTCAAGCCGAGCGCTTCTTCACCAAGCTCATTGAGAAAGAGGTAGGGGATTCAACCCCCTCTCTTCCTCCTCATACCTATACATATCAGCTGATGTGTGCATATAGGCATAGGCTTAGCTTTGCTTGGTTTTATGAGTTGTAGAATCATTTTTCGATTTAATTTGGAGATTAGTGTTTTCTTAACAGAGATTTAGGTTAATTAATTTCATAAATTTGTGCTTGATCTGTGACAGATTTAAGTCGCAGAACTTGGTGTTCTCCTCATAATGTAGTTTCAGCGAAGGGTTTCTGCCTTTTATTTTCTGTAGTGTGCAGAATTAGATAGTAGTAGCTGAGATTATAAGGTCTTTGGAATTGAATTTTTGACTTTGCTCTGATTCAGGGTGACCCTCAGTCACAAGATCCTGTGGTGTATGACAATGGTGTGACCTACATGTATATACAACATAACAATGTTTACCTGATGGTTGCTTCGAGGCAGAATTGCAATGCTGCCAGTCTTCTTCTATTTTTGCATCGCGTAGTTGATGTAAGCCTTTTCTTTTTATTTAATTTTACCATTGTGATTAATGGTAACACATCATATATGTACCAAAACGTGGTTATCTTCTTTTTTTATATAAATTTTTTTAAATAATGAATGCAGGTATTCAAGCATTACTTTGAAGAGTTAGAAGAGGAATCCTTGAGAGATAATTTTGTTGTTGTGGTAAGAAATTGATGCTTCTTTTCCCTGAATTAACATTTGCATATGTATCAATTAAGCACTTGATGTTTATATACTGATGGTTTATATATTTGGCAGTATGAATTACTTGATGAGATAATGGACTTTGGTTTTCCTCAATATACTGAAGCGAGGATTCTTAGTGAGTTTATTAAGACTGATGCTTATAGGATGGAAGTTACACAGCGTCCTCCCATGGCCGTGACAAATGCGGTATCTTGGCGCAGTGAAGGGATACGGTATAAGAAAAACGAAGTAAGGTTTTTTTACAAGCATTTTTTTGCCAGTGAATTGAGACGAAGTATATTATGGAAGCTTTGTTCATGTTTAATCAGGTTTTTCTGGATGTGGTGGAAAGTGTCAATATACTTGTCAACAGCAATGGGCAGATAATACGTTCAGATGTTGTTGGGGCATTAAAGATGAGAACGTACTTGAGGTGCATGCTTATCTTCTTTTTTGTTAATTGTTCAAATTAAATAAAGGTCTTCGAGGATGAGCTTTTTAAAGAATTAGTTGTTATGTGTACATTATGTCATATCATGTGGCTTATTTCATACATTATATGTCTTACAAATATGCAGACTTTGCTTAGAATTTCAATATGAACTAGTATGGTTGTCAACACTATATATATGTTAACTAGTGCTTCAACTTTGGCAGACTGGGCTGGGCTAGAGATCAATCCAGTTTCAACCCTAGGCATAAATCCCTTGATTCTAACCCTGCCCTACCCAAGTTTTAGGTGGAGCCATATGGCTCAAGCATTTGTGCTCAATAATTTTTTGTTTGTGTTAAGCTCAGTCTGACTTGTTAAGATATAGTTTCCCAATTTGTTTTGGTTTCTTTGTTATTTTTATAAAATAAGTTGGTAACAAGGATGGCTTGAGCCAGAGTTCTTTTAAATTATTTTGGTTTGTGTTCTAGCTTGTTTGTTATTGCAATTTGCTCTTATGACAATCTAATACTTCATTTGTTGTAGTGGCATGCCTGAGTGTAAGCTTGGGCTAAATGATAGAGTACTACTGGAGGCCCAAGGTCGAGCAACAAAAGGGAAAGCCATTGATCTGGATGATACCAAGTTTCATCAGTATGTTGACTTGTTCAGTTTATCATATCTTTCTTTAATTTGGCTTTCATCTACTTTCATTATTTATTAGTTGTAGTTGATTGCTGATTACAATAAATGTTCTATTTACTTCTTTTTTTTTCTTTTTTCTTTTTCTTTTTTTTTAGGTGTGTACGTTTGGCTCGTTTCGAAAATGATCGGACAATATCTTTCATACCGCCTGATGGATCTTTTGATCTCATGACATACAGACTCAGTACTCAGGTTGATCTCCTTTTTTTTTTTCTCATGTCTATTAAGGCCTCGCTGATTTCAATAGCCATTTTCATTTTAACCCCCTTTAGTGAGTTAGGTGGTCAATATATTGACCTCCAATTCTAATATCTTTCTGTACTTAAATCTACTCAATTATAAAACTTCTAAGCAATATTTACAAAATTTAAGGTGAAACCCCTCATTTGGGTGGAAGCTCAAGTTGAAAGGCATTCTAGAAGCCGCATTGAAATAACGGTAAAAGCACGGAGCCAGTTTAAGGAGCGCAGGTAAATTTTTTAACCTTTAGGAAATTGATTTTGGACCAATTTGGTCTCACAGACAGAAGAGTTATACAAGTCTGAACATAGTATTTTGAAATGATCCTGAATGTCAATCCTAAGAAATAATGTTAGCCTGTTCTAATGTTTAGTAGTGTCGTGTTTTTAGATAGACAGAAGCGCCATTTGGGTTTGCAAGAAAGGAGCATCCCCTTTTCTTCTATATTTTTGGGTGCATTGGACAGTAGGAGGGTGGATTTTCTGAATTGTTCGGGAAAACCCCTGTCAATATCATTTATGAGATCACCTTTCCTGTTCCAATAACAGAAAGCTGTCAGTCAGGCTCTTGCATCTTAGATACTTTTTAACAGGAGATATTTGGAGTTGAACAAGCAGTGGATGTAAAACATACTTCTTACATAGAATTTGAGATGTCTTCAAATTTGCTTGGTGTCAATTTTGGAAATTTTATTGATTTGGGCAACCGGTAGATGTCAAATATAGTAATTACTCGTTCTGAAATTTTGTCGATTTACAGGGCCAAGTCGCTTTTTGTCGTGATAGCATAACTTTCGTTTTGGCTTGATTCAGTTATAAAAATTAGATGGAGCCTTAGTATGCATGGGTGGTGAAATGTTCTCTTAATGTAACCATTTGATTTATAATTGGATTAAGTTAATTGACCATTATCAATTTTCTGAATTTACTGACTGGTTACTTTTTGTTTCAGCACTGCAACAAATGTTGACATTGAGTTGCCTGTCCCTGCTGATGCTACAAATCCTAACGTTCGGACATCAATGGGCAGTGCTACATATGCTCCGGAGAATGATGCTTTGGTCTGGAAAATCAAATCTTTCCCTGGTAATAAGGTAGGAGTTTGTTTATGGTCCTATCTGTTGGTTGTCAGTATGTCATATGTATTCGGTAAATGTTTTTTTTTCTTATTACCCATTGGCCCCCATACATGTTCTCAACCATGTTTGTCAATTGAACTGTTTAGGAGTATATGTTGAGGGCAGAGTTCAGTCTTCCTAGTATAACTGCCGAAGAATCAGTTCCTGAGAGAAAGGCTCCTATTCGTGTGAAGTTTGAGATACCATATTTTACTGTTTCAGGGATTCAGGTATGTATTTCAATATCTTGGTCTCCTTAGCATTCCTGCCATCTTCCTCCTTGTATCTTTAGCATCTCTTGGATGCTTTGTGTTTGAATATAAAGGGAAACCTATAGAAATAGTTCTGTTGTAGTCCACTATAAAGCTAAAGTAGGGCTTTGAAAGTCGTGGATTGATATGTTAGCACATCCACTGATTAAAATTCCTTGCTCTCTTTCAGTTTAACCAATTATCACCGTCTCTTTAACTCTGGCTTATATCTAGGTACTAGTCGAGATAAAATCAAGTTGGATTTTGTCACATTGGGGGTCTCCTGGTGCATGTACTGGATAGGAGCATGCTAAACCACTCATATTAAAGGCTGATTTAACAAGCATGTAAAGGCACCATAATCGTGGTCTTATACATTAGTTACTGGGAAATTTAGATTAAGTATGCATACGTATTGGTATTTAAAAAAAAAAAAATTAACTCTTCTACACAGCCCCAAAAAACAAATAATTAACTTTGACATGCTTTTCTGTCTATTTTCTTATAATTTAAGAAACTAAACAATTTCTTCAAGAACTGTTTTCTAAGTAAATATTATGTCTTTTTATGTGTAAACTAATGAGCACACTTATGATAATTGGTCTGTAGGTCCGTTACTTAAAGATCATCGAAAAGAGTGGATACCAGGCTCTTCCATGGGTGAGATACATAACAATGGCTGGGGAATACGAGTTAAGACTAATGTAAAGGTCCATTAGATGTAACCCTCTCTTCGAAACAGTAAATATATCAATCAATGTGGCTTGCAAATTACTGGGCCATAAAGCCTTTTTCATTTGGGAAGTTGTTACTACTTCTCATAATTTTGGTTTCTGTAGTTAGGTCTTTATCCTATACTGTGTTTTTGGTTCAAACTCAGCTATAATTACTGTTTGAATGTAACAATTATTTGTAGGGATGCAATGTTCTCCTAAAAGTTTTTTCAATTATTTGTCGTGGGAGTTAATTGAGAAGCAGGTTGCTTTCTTCTTTATGTTGTAGCTGTCTTCGTCACGCTGGATTTTTCTCCCCTGCTGATGATGAAGGTGATGAACTAATATGAGTTTATGAAATTATATTATTGCCCAATAATTATTAGATTTTGGCATTAATTAATAATTGATATGAAAATTAAATTCCTAAATTATGTGAATAAACCGATGAAGAAATAGTAATATATATATATATATATATATACACACACACACGCACGCACAGTTTATTCTCTCAATTTATTTTATTCTCAAATGATAGTAAATTAATTTACCTATTATCACCTACCAAAATATAAAATTTGAAAATATTGCACATGAGCTAAACTCCTCTCCATAAATGTGAGTGGATTCCAATCCTTTACATGTACTACAAAATAAATTTTATTAATTGAATCCTATGAACTATATAAAAACTAATTCTAAACATGTAATATCACACGTGTGATACCATTTTTATATTTTAATGAGTTTTACACTAAGAATTTTGTTGCGGGTATTACTTGATTCGACAAATAAAACTGCTCACACCCATTTCAGGAATGATTTAGTTTATTTTTTATAATATTTAAAAAAATATATATTAAATTTTACCAACATCATGTACTCTCCCTGTGTTAACACATTATATTCAAATTTTATATAATATATTCACCATGTGTTAAAAAAAAATTAAAAATACCATACATACGACAAAACGTTATGATCATCTCAATCATGTGAAATTACGTGATCATCATGCCATCAATTCTAAATTTTAAATTTGATTATTGATGCATTAATTACATACTTACCTAGTTTAATTGCCTGAATTCCTTATAAATTTAATCTGGCTGTTGTTCCAAAATCATAAAATTAGCAACTTGTGTTCATAATACAAAATCAGAAAGTCTCTATTTCTGAAGAATTACGGCTCAAAATACAAAGCGGTGATGAAAGTTATTCTGCAAAACTTCTTGCTGCGTAGAAATGGGTGGTATGGGAAAGCGAGAGAACATGAGATGTTTTTGCAAAAGGAAGAAATTCCGAAATATTTCGTATTTATTCGTATACGGGGTTTGCATTCTCTTATATATGAAATGATGTATTAGCATGCATAAGTAATTTAAGCAATTTGAATTTGATTCTTGGTTGTGATTTGCAGCCACTTTCGAGGATGGAAATCCTTAACAATCCTTCATTCCTTGTTTACAGTGAATCACACAGTTCACTGTGGGTTTTTATGTCCACAGCTACAAATGATGCACCAAATCATTTGGAGCTGTCGATCGCTTTGTTACAGACACAGGTTTTCCATTTTTGTTCTTCAACAATCACCAACTTCTAGGATGCATGCATGCAGAATGCATAATGCAAATGTGGAACATGTGTTACTGAAATTTTGTAATTCAGTGCATAAATGCATAATGCAAACGTTGAATATGTGTTACTGAAATTTTGTAATTCAGTGCATAATTAATCGAATGAACAATTTTCTTTTTCTATTTTCTTCTTGCAATTATTAATAATAAGGATATATTTACTTGAAATCAAATTTCCTTTCCTCAGCATTTAATATTCGAATAAAGCGAGGACAAAAATAATAAAATTGGAAATGTCAGCATAGTTCTGAAATGGATTACAATATCCTTTAAAATACAACGAGGTTATTGAGGCAAGGCTCCAAGGCCACTAGCCACCACACTAAGGTTCATATTCGGTCATGGCTGTCGCCGTCTCTGAGCCGTGAATATGTGCAAACGACGGAAGTCAAAGGGATTGATTCAGAATCAATTTCATGTTCATCACAGCGACTGCATAGAATTGATAATCAATAAAAACCAATAGACCCCAACCCATTCTGGATGAACTCTAAAACCAACAAAATCAGTGGAGTTCAAACAAGCAGATCAGTAGATTGCATTTGCTTTGTTCTTTTACATGTACAAGAATGGCTCAAACCTCCCTTCTCTCGTTTACACACGCAAGCACCTTGTGTGGATTTAGTATCTAATGTCATGAAAGTATCTTAGACAATCTCTGAACAAAAAGATTGAAGTTTTCATCCCGATCCAACATGCTTATCCTGACATATTTTGGGCTAAACCCAAAGTGCTTCCCACTTCTTGTCAAAATCTTATTGCCCTTAAGGAAGCTCTCACAGTCTTCCATCTCTTGTTCACATTTTAACCATGCAAAAGCTGCAAATGGAAAATAATTGGGTTAATGTGACTTCGTTAGTCTGCATTAAAGAAGACTGTAAGTAATCATAATGTCACATGAAAAATAAATTAAGTGAATTGTTATTACCAGGTTGAGGCTCAAAAGCCCGCTCAAGAAACGTGCAGAATTGGGGTGGAAAATCAGACACACTAAATAGACCACTCTCTTGCACTGCCATTCTTAGTTGTCTCCATCTTACGGCCATTTGATGGTGGCTGAATTCGAAGAAGCACTCGTCTTCACTGCCAGATGGTTCGCAGCTGTCAGAAACAACTTTCAAAACCTTTGCCGCTCGGAGCTGTGAATCCTTAGACACACCAATGGTGTTGAGTTCTATGTATTTGATCATTTTCTTTGCAACCTCAGTGTCCTTTACAAGAGCCCAACTGGATCAAAGACATAAAACTGAAATTTAGAAATTTAACAGCATACAGCAATCATTTTCTTTCTTTCTTTGCTTAACAGTATATATCCTTACTTCATATTGAAGGTAAGTTGGGGCCAGGTAATTCGATAGGAATAAGGACTACTCCTAACAACCACTATGCCGTGAAACAATTGTGTAAAGTTCACATAATTATAATACATGTCTAATCTACATTCATATGATTAGAAACCAAGACCAGTTACCAGAATAGTTCTGTTCAAAACAAAATAGCGTGATCAACGTACCCAATTCGTGTCCCAGCGTGACCAGTGCTTTTGGAGACAGTGAACAGCATAAGATCATGGTCTGCAGGAAAGGATATTGAAGTATATTGCGGCCAGTAATAAGCAAGGTCATGAACCAATATCCCCCCACTGCGATTCACCACTGATTGCCTGACAAATCCATCAGGGTTGTTTGGGGAAGTGACTAGTTCAATGTATGGACCATCTCTGTTGTAACTTTTCGCATCACCAGCCCATTTATAAAGCCCAGACTTGAGGCAATCAGTAACCGAAGGATAGGACTGCAAGTGATTAGTAAAATCAATTTCAAACCAACACTTCTCAAAGATTTAAACATCTAGTGGGGATATGGTGTATACAAACTTTGATTTAGTTAACTTTTACATCTGCTAACAAATAAAGCTTGATCAGCACGACAATTGTGATTAACATTGAGCAAATGAAACTACCATCAACCTAGAATTTTATTTATTAGTCCATAGAGAATCCTTTGGTGTAACATGATGGTGGAACAAGGGATAAAAAGTAAAATAGTCTTTTTATACTATAATATAGGAGTTCAGTACACGTAATTCCTGGTATCTGGTAGAGAAAGCATATAAACATGCAAGACTTTTCATTAACTTTTTTATCATGCATGACATACTTGCCAGAAAAGAATTTGATTTTGTTTTTTCTTTTGTTCTTCCAAACAATTTTCATACATCTATAGATCCAGAAATTCAATTAAAACAGCTGAACCTTCTCAAATTGTTTTGATTCCAGACTAGAAGCACAAAAATAAATAAATAATAAATAAAATAAAATAGAATATAAAGGGTGCCAAATCAGCCTCGGACAGGAAATGCATCTTCAGCTCTAAGGATCAGCCCTGTCCAAGCTCTAAGTCAATGAAATTTAGTCATTGGCAGGTGATTGACTTCCAAAATCAAGTACAAATTAGTATTACTACTATTCTTATTTAACAAATCTGAACATACAAAGAATACATAAATAACAAATGGAAGCCATATTATTTTATATAGTTTATCACATGGAAATATGCAAAATCTACGTGTATGTAGCATGCACATGGGAATGTAAGATATATATATATATATAGAGAGAGAGAGAGAGAGAGAGAGTACTAGAATTTAAGGGTTGTAAATATAACAGGGGAGGACACAACTATGACGCTACTAATAACTTTTTCGGCAATCTTTTTAGGAGACACAGAACAAACAACAAAGTCACGCAATTACGTTTTCAATGCACGTGAATTTAAAGATGACACATTTTAAGATCCATCATGTTGGGTGATTCATTCAAACCTATAAGTATCATTATGAAAACAGCATGTCTACATTTACCGGCTAATACAAGAATGAGTAGTGATTTCCTGGAATATTAAATTAAACAAGATCAAAACATCAAAACTAGCTAGCAGACAGAATCAAACATATCACATTCACACTCACAGAGTAGAAGGGGGCTGCAGAAACAACACTAATGGGTTCCAATGCATCCTGCGGAGACAAAGCATAGAGGGCAGCCTGGAAGAGTTGCGTTGAACCCGTCCCAACGACAATGTGATGATTTTCTGTTATTGCATTCCCGACCACTTTGTGCAATCTAACAACTTCCTTGGCAAATTCAGGCTCCAGAAACCAACAGATGTTACTGACATCTGAAAAATAACTCAGAGATTGCCACCCAGGAATCACAATTGTGGTCTTATCACCAACCTGTTGCCAATATTTTTCATACATGGTTGGATCCCCGCTGTGAGAAATGCGTTAAAATTAAAACCTTAAGCTAACTATTGGTAACAAATTAAGGATATAAAAATACACATAGTTTCACATCAAGAATTGACCCAGAAAGTATGAAGTCTGCAAACGAAATGGTATGCAAGAGAATCTGTAAAAGCCTTGCAATGGCAGTAAAAATTGTAAGAACTGTCACAGCACTGGGACTCCTAAATTGCACGAGGGATAGTTATAGGAAGGCAGTATGGGCGGGTCCCTATATATCAAGAGATCAAATGATTAGATATGTGTGCAAGCCTTTCATCTGATCAACACAATCCTAAGGTGCAAATACCAAACGTGGGATTGTAATTGGCATAACATCATAACTGGACCCACAAAGAGCTAAATCCAGACGACAACAGTTTCAATATACCCAAAAAAAAAAAAAAGATTTGCAAAGCTATAAATCGTAAATAGCAATATAGGCAGCCAACGACGCCAGATCTCACACAAATTCTTTAGTCTTTAGATCTTCCCAAACGCCAAAACCACAAAAAAGGAGTCTGCATACAGTGTGCACAAAAGCATATGGCCCCCACTAACTAACATGCATTTTCTATTTATTTTTCTCAATTAGCCAGCCACAAGCATGCATCTAGTTCAAAAGCTATAGTGTCTTGCGCTAAGCACTAACATGCATCTTGGGGTTCTCTTCGACTTGCTATAACCTGAAGGTTTTGTGGATTTTGAGGTCCACAAACTCGGGTACACAATGATTTTGCTTAGGAAAACGTCAATGAGTAACAGCCATGGTGCATGTTAAAATCAAGCTCCAGCCCCTCAACTTGGGAACAGAGAGAGGACAAAAAAGTTATCAAGTACCAAAAAAGGCTAGCCTCTAACATGCACCATAGAAAATCTCAACTTTCAAACAATGATATTTGAGCTGTCTTTGTCTATCCTGGCAAACACTACATACATCACTAGAACAAACCATTGGAACCGAGAAACGTAAAAACTCCCCTACCATCCCAGCAGCACCTTATAAATTAAAAAACTCAAATGAAATACCATATTACCCCTTTAGCTCCATATGAAAGGCAGTCTCTTGATGCCGAAATGACAAATTTACCCGTCCATTAGAATTTAACATAGCAGACAGAAATGTCAAATAATTATGTAAACCTCAATAAATTTATTTCGAATTCTACACAAAACACCGAAAAACAAAAACAGGGTGTTTACTTTGTTACTAATACAGTAATACTTACTGGTCGAGATTGATAATTCTTTCCCCGCCACCTCGAGATTCAATGTTAGTAGTAGCAGTAAGCGAAGATGATGATGAAGAAAGAGACAGATGTTTCTTCTTGGTAACATGCTCCTTTTCCTGTAACCCACAACCTGCCATTACGGACCTTGTCTGTCGTTGCAGAGAGACGCCACCACCAAGGCCCTCTTTTTCACTATAATAGATGACCTTCCAAATCAGACTCACGTTCAAGGCCAGAGACACTACCAAAAAGTGCTTCAATGAAAACAAAGGCAAAATCTTGGCCATCTCTCAAAAAATTTCAAAGACCAGAGTGCAAGAACAGAGTATAAACTTCTTTCAGTGAATGTGAAACCCTGTAGAGCGGAAAAGGAGATTTATAGAAAAACCCAGAAAATAGAAACAATTTTTTTTTTTTTTGTCGTTTGGTGACTATTTGAACTAAAAGAGGCAAACTTGAGAAAGTAGCCAAGTACAGTTTTTGGATCGTCTTGGAGGTTTTTTGAGGTTTTGGCAGAACTCTTAAAACCCTGTATATACTGGTTAATTTTCAATCTGGGAAATGTATTTAGGGTTCCTAGAGTCTGCTTTGAACATGGAAAATAGGCCTGTGCTTGGGAAAATTTCACAAATAATGATCTTTTTGAGTTTACTTAAATTGGTATTATAAAGAGTACGATAACGAATCAAGGGTTATACACCAAGAAAACATAAAAAAATCTACCATCCTTTTGAGCAAACAGTAATGAAAAGATCAAAAATCAATAAAATACAGTAACATTTCTCGATTGCTTACATTTCTCGATTGCTGTCAAGAAAGGAAAAAAGCAAACAGTAATGAAAAGATAACAACAGAATGATAAAAATGAGTAGTGAGGGAGAGGGATGGAACATAGCAGCTTTGAAGCACTCCCGACAAGATATTTTTCTCAAGAATCAAGAAATCCCAGTGAGTTTTTCGATGTCAGATCTTCAAAAAAAAAAGGCAAGCAAGCACTAAACTAAGAGTAGATACACTGTTCCATTTTCTGCGAGTACAAATAGTATATAAATAGAGGAGGTGTATAGAAGTGCTTGTATTGAAGCGCGAGAAAAAGGAGTTTAGCTTAGCTTTGCTTGGCTAAAAAGCTGCTTTCACTTCGCACTGTTTGTTTTGCATTTGCAGTAATCAGTATACCTTTCTTTTGCTCTCAACTTTCTGCCAGAAAAAAGTTTAATCTTTAGCATCCATCTTTAATTGTAATATGTTAATCTTTTTTGGTCATTTGCTGTCGTTTTATAAGACGGCCTTATCGTTTTTGTGTTGTAAACAAATGAAGTTTTGATTAGACTTGGAACCTAAGAAGTTGAGACAGTGATTAGTGAGATGCACAGAATTTGTTTGTTTTTGATATTTCCAGTTGAGTTTTTTCTTCTTCCAGTTAAAAAACTTTTACATCGTCTTCGTTTGGTTTACAAAATTCTAGATGGATAAACTCTTTCAGACCCATCAACATTATTCTAATTCACATTCAAATATATTTTTTAATTACTGAAGAAGATATGTAGGTAGTCAAGTATGTGTTTTATTCCAAATGGCAACTCATAATCATCTCTTAGTGCCTCCTATTACTGATTACTCCACTATCCCATGAACCATTTCGGCCATTATCATTTTAATTTTTGACTTGCCACTGTTAAATATAAGAGTTGAACATCAAGTCAAAGCATTAAAGTGAATACTAGATTCAGTTTTTTCTTGATTTGTCAAACACTTAAAAACCTGGTGCGCTCTTTGACTCTTCACTAATTAAAAAACATGAGATTCCCCTCATAAACAATAGCTAGCCCCCGAGTGCTTTACTTTTCACCATTAATATACATATTCTTTGCCAAATGCACTACTTCTATGAAGTATTGCCTCAGCCGTTCTTTATTGTATTGGTGGTCAATCTTCTCAGAATATGCCCTGTTAAAAATGTAATGACTCTGAAGTTTGAATTTCACTAGTGCAAACGTGCAATATATTATATATATGAAACACGACCACCCATTTGAAAAATATAACCTAAAATTTGGTGAGCTATACAAACGCAGCGACTGTATTCAAACATTTCGGAAAATGGAAGTCTAAACAGTAAGATTTAGACCCATGTCTGTATTGTATTTTTCTCAAAAATACTCTCAGAATGTAATTAAGGATGAAAGGGATGACACAACTAAACTCCCACCGTACAAATAACCTGGACCTCTGGCAGATTTAGGGTCCACGAAGATCATCATTCTGGAAAAAATATAAAGAAGATTTCGGGTCACCAGGGACCAAATTGAAGTTATTGAGAGCTCAGTTATGGTAATCTACGCAAGAAAACCTATAGTTCACATGGTTTGATGGCTAATCTTGAAGCATCTAAAGGTTTAGTGGTCCTGTATGTAGGAATATATCGAGTCCTGAAGCTGCAGCAATTAAGGAAATGGTCCTTCTCAAGTTGCAAGCCTGCCCAATCATAATCATAATAAATCATAGGTCAGGACGGCCATTTGTCAAATAAAAAAGGTCCCTACTGGGTTTTTGACACGTGGAATAATTGTTACGGTATGCGCGTGGGACTATGAACTAGCTGAAAGCCAAGGTCACCAACTGAGAAGAAAATAATAGAAGAATAAGTCCAATGTAAGCTCCACGGTGAGTTTTTGACTGAAGGCTCGCGCTAACTCGCCAGGGAGTGGACCCGTTGGATTGGTCTGGACCAACCTAACATCCTGCTTTGGCCAATAGTAAATAAATTGATAGAAAGTACAAGGTAAAGCAAAATACAGTGTTTTAATTTACAAATTTAAGCAGAAATTTGTTGGATCTTGTAAACACCGTCGTGAGACTGGTGGGTACATACAGAGACACTCAAATCTTAAAATCAGAGTGTGTTTTAAATACTTGATCATAAATTGCTCTCTTTCTCTCTCTAGAAAATACAAGCATATAATATTTGTTTTTGAATGCTTTCTATACCGCCACTACTTGTTTATTTATAGACTTCATGGTGGCTATTCATGGGCAGATGCATGACTTCGTTTTTGACACAATTGTTCATGAACAATTGTATCTCCTCCATGAACAATTGCTTCCCTTTGGAAGCATTGTTACTCTTAATGAATCAATGCATCCCTTTGTAATGTCACCTTTATCACTTTGATCATATATATACAACAATCTCCCACTTAATCAAAGTGATCAGGTTTACTTTCGATGACTGCATATCTTGTGTGCACAATCAATCATCTTTACTATATCATAACTAAACCACAAAAAATTATGGTATACACATTTTACAAAAGTAAAATGGCACCACAACCGAAACTAAAAAAAACTTGTTCATACTTAGTTTTCATAGCGACTTACACACTAAGCGCCCGGTGTTACATAAATTCATCTTGATATTTCCATATGAACTTTTATATCCAAGATGATTTATTATAACCCTTGTTAACCTCGCTATAGTGTTCTCTATCTTTTCTCCAACCAATATTCATAATTAATCAGATAGAGATGTACCATTATTTTCTCAGGCGTCCCTGATACTTAATAAATGATACCTACTTTCCACATGTTAACTACATATCTAGATGATTCTTAATCCCATAATAGTTACATGTTCTCTAAACTTTTCTAGAGACAATCTCTTGGTCATGGGATCGGCTATCATCTCTTCCGATGGGACATAGTCGACTTTAATTTCACCCCTTTCCACTATATCTTGCATATAGTGATAACTAATATCAATATGTTTCCCTTTGGAGCTATTTCCTCCACTTTTAATCAAATAGATGGCAGACTTATTGTCACAGAATATATCTACAGGTTCTTTAAATAAACCTAATTGCAAATTATCAACAAACATTTTAGCCCATACAGCTGTACTTACTGCTGTACTACATGAGATATATTCTGCCTCCATGGTAGATTTCACAACACAGACTTATTTTTTACTTAACCAAGAAACAATTGTTCCACCATATAGAAACACATTACCACTTGTTGATTTTCTATCATCCATATCTCCTGCAAAATCTGCATCACAAT
>JAXCLQ010000011.1:3540844-3555308 GCA_035584115.1 Cedrela odorata | reverse complement strand
TCATTGTATTCTCTTTAAGTTGAAAATTACAACAAAGAAGTGGATAAAGTGCAGTATTCGTGGTACAATTTAAATGTAACATAGAATGACCTTAAAAAATATCCATGCACAAGATGAGGTCAAAAAGGATTGCAGAAATCTACAATTGCCACAGCTAAATCAAAAGGACAAAGCGTTTCAGTTTAGATGAGATTAGGCAACAGGTCTAGAACTGGAATCATGAAAAATAGCAAACATAAACATTTTTCTGTCAACAACGACCTCGAAGGAGATGACTCAACTAGACACAAGCCCAGACAAGAGTACTCATCATTAAACACTATTTACATCCATAATCAGAATGAGATGTGCCAATGCCATAAAATAATGTCAAATTTACACAACTAATAGAAAATAGCGCAAAGAACCACCTCAACTGAAGAATGTTAACACAGAAATGTAGCTAAAAATCCTATACAGAACAAATCAAACCAAGCACAGAGGGAACGCACAATAGCACCATCTAACCTACCATTCTGAGCTAACTTATCAATTGTTCATCAGCTTGTCCAGCACCACATTAAGGTCAACTGACTGCCCATTTTCTGTCAGTTTCCTCACTGTTGCTCTCACTAGGTCTCTCCGGAAGCCCATTATAACAACCTTGTCGACAACATCTTCAATTGGTACCCTGTTTGCACTTCCACCAGAAGCCGATTCAGTATCCACACTAGATGCCATTGGAATAGCATGAGGTAACATCTTGGCAGTGGGCAATTGGGAGTAACTACTTCCACCACCTGGGCCTGAAGGAGATGGCGAGGGTTGCAAAGATTTCATATTTGTACTGCTGGAGCCAAAAGGAGATGCACCATAAGGATAAATATTTTTGGAATTAGAGTGCTCTGGTGGCATTGAGTATCCAGAAGAGAACTCCCTATAAGGCCTGCTGGGACTTTGGTCATGCATCTGCTGGGTAGAACCCACATAAGACAATTGTGATGGGGGAAACCCAGCAGGTGGTACAAAGGATTGCCGGATGCTTTGAGATGGCAAGTTAGTAACTTCTCCAGGATGCTGGCTCAATGGATAAATGTCCTGATAATAAACTGTATTGAAATGTGTGCGCAGTTGCGGCGGCTGGTCCAACTGTGAGAACGATAGAAGTTGAGGAGATGGCTGATAAGGTTGATGCAGAGCTTGAGGTGGTGGCTGTAACTGCTGAGTTGAAGTCATATGGTAGTGCATTTGCGTGGCTTCTGTAGGTTTTGGTTGATTAGGTTGATAAAGGGCTGGAGGTGGTGGCTGTGACTTCTGAGTTGAAGGCATACGATACTGCTTATGTGTGGTTTCTGGAGTTGGAACAGTTGATGGGTTGTAAGACTCGTTTTGCGGAAAAGAGGGGATAATGTTCTGGGGTACTTGGCTAGGAAACTGTGGAGCTGTTGCTGCGGGTGTCGGCAGAGGATTCTGATGATGTAGGTTCTGAGAAATATTAGAAGGGAGAGCAGCAGGTGGTTGTGGAGAAGCAATAGGATTTGGAGGTAGTTGGTGTGATTGCTGAGAAACAGATGGTAATGCTCCTTGAGTTGAACCAGTTTGAGAGGTGCTGTTCTGCTTTCCCAATTGTGGGTCATCCTTTGAAAATTGAAGCTTCGCTAGCTGCAGCTGAGCCTCTGCTATCTCTTGTTTATCTCTCAAATCCTTGATACCACCTTGAACCTGCAAGAGATCACATAAAAATGCCATAGGTACACAAACTGTGAAGAAGCAATTCCCCTAACACCATCGTACTACAGCCCAGAAATAAATAAATGGACCTTATTTATTGCAAGAGACTTATCACCATTCAGAGCATAAAGATTTTGAGAGAATTTTCGAGATAAAGTTCTGATTTAATTGAATATACAACTTTTTTTCTGCTTTCCTTTAACATCCTAATAAACATCGAACACTACATTACGAATAACCTTACAAAACAACAAACCATATCTACAAGTGCAAACTTGTGAGGCAAAACTCAATATTGACAGAGACGTATTCTGCCAGATTACAGGCTTGTAAAGAAATCATCTGCAGCTAGACAAAAGAGAATGATAATCTGTTCATCAAATTAACCTCTCTTGATACCCTAAGGTATGCAAGTATACAAGACAGTTAAGAACAAAGAGAAGAAACGTCACTTTTATGGCTTAAAATCACTCAAAGGGTTACCGTTGCTTGATTCCAGAACTAATCCAAATTTGGTCTTGATGATTTTATATAAGATCTTGAGAAGTCAAGGGCTTTAACACCGGCCCTCTGCGAGCCAACTTAAAAATATTTTAATGTGGAAATTTTTATGTTCTACGAAAGCTTTGAGAGTTCAAAGTATTTTAAATGATTGGATACAAACGAAAATTTCAGCATGCGATCAGTCATGGTTTATCAATGTGAGACTCATTCCAAAAGTGACAAAGTAAAACAATCCGAAACTATGGGAACTGCCAGAAAATGGCACAATGGAAAAGCCTTGACGAACGACATTACATAACTGATATGGTTCAGTACTGACCTTAAACAAAACTATGCTGACCAAATGCGTAACATATACAGCAACCATGGAACGAAGAAAGAAAATATTTATAGCAATTTGATAAGTATGCCAACACACTGTGGAATTGGTACTACCTTAATATGGATGCCGTCATTACCATTATTATCAATGATGACCACGAATACAACGATATCACAGATAATCGGACGTACACAATTGATGTAAAATCTCGACATGAATAATAAAATTGATTAAATTCCCACAGGTTGTTGTATCTATCAATACATCATATGTAAGCCAAACTGATAAATCTAGCAGTTTTCTGTTTCTTTACCATCAGATGATTTCTTCAAGAAGGATCGGGTAAATGGAGAACTTTTCATTCTTACAACTCCAGCATGTCCAATTAAAAACTGAAAGCTTCTTGTAAGAAAATTAACAGAAAGAACACCCAAGTCTCTCAGCGCATGCATGAATTTTAATAACAAAACTACAAACTGAACATAAAAACCACGGAAAATGAAAGATTTTGAAATTAAAAATAAAAAATACCTCTCTCAGAATATTATCTAGCTCCCTAAGCTTTCCGTCAGTCTTCCCATGATTATATTCAATAGCTACCTTCAAATTATCAACAGCATTCTCCACTTGACGCATTCGACTCTCTAACTGAGTCAATCTTGAACTGACACCATTCACTTCATTTAGCACATTATCAACATGTTCCTTGATCTTTCTATCAATCTCAGAAATCAAATCCGCTTCACAGGAACCAACACGGTCCAGAAAACTCTCATTCTGCATGCCATTATGCAAGCACCATTTCAACATGTATAAGCAACAATGTAAACATATAAAGCCATTGCATACGCAACAATGTAAACATATAAAGCCATTGCATACTTGTATGACTAAACTGGTCACAAAGGAAACAAGTAATCAAGTAGAAATTCGATCAAGAAACTGAAAATGTTCACTATGTTCAAAGTTAAAATTGGCTTTGGCCCAATATTTATCATCATATTCGAGACCACAAAATTCAACAAGAATGAACTGTGCCTTTTTTTTTTTTCCATATGTCGTAAATATTACATAAACATCAACCCCAATTCTGGAGTAAGGGCTATTCGAACTCAAGACTTCTTGTACCACTCCAAAAAGTTTTACTAGATGCTTTTGTCTGTTCATCAATTTTGTGCAAAATTAATCAATCCAAAATTTAATATCAATTCACTAGAAATCTCATTTTCCAGCCAACAATCAAAACAATTAAGTTTCACCTTAACCGCCCAATTTTCTTCTGAACACTAAGATTAAGCAATTAAGGATACAACACAAACAATTGCGTTCAATCAAGTTTCTGATATCAAATACAAGAAATTCATTGAAATTGGAGAGAGGAAGAGATAATACTCTGAGGCAGACATGTGTAGGTTTGTGCTTCGATTGAAATGAATCAGAGGGGCGAGCTTCAAATCCATAGTCTTGATCTTCTTCTTCTTCTTCTACGAAATCATCAGTTTGTTGTTGGGTTCTGGAAGGTTGGGTAATTTGCTTATCCTTGTAAGTCCAAGAATTTGAGTTTCTCATGACTTCTGTTGTTTAACAAAATCCGAGGATCATGAATTATGTTTTCAGTTCTCTAATGTCAGTTATAGATACAGCTGGGTACAACGTTATCGAAAGAAAGGTACAAACCTTAAAGCATGTTCAATTCTCTCTTTCTTTTTCTTGACGTTTCAAAATTACCAAGGGTGAATCTGTTGAAGTGAATCAATGCTACGAACAGTTCCAAACTGAATTACCTAGTATAATTATCTTAATTTTTAAATAAGAATAAGGATTATTAATTAAAAATTTTGCTTGTTATTTTTACTGGAAACTTAATACATAAAAATGAAAAAGAAAATTACAAATTGGAATGAAAAAAACTTTCAGTCAGTCACTCAAGAAAGTCGAAATAAGTAGTCAATCACAGACAATCTTGAAGAAGTAGGCCACGGAACCTGCACCGTGACCATCTGATCTTGGTAACTGAACTCCACAATGGCACCATCAATCTTACAACTCGATGGTTTTTCTGAAGCGAACACTTTCATTTCTCCACAACCCTTGGCTCCAATTCTCACCAGATTTTCATCGTCATCGAAGACAATAGACTGAACAGCGCCACCAGTGTTAAGCATGTTCACTAACCCAATTGGAGCAAATTGGATTGATCTTCTTGGCAAGACTGTTACAGGGGAGACTGTGAGCAGCTCAAAATTAAATGGTTCCAGGGTAATCTCTATGTCATCAGATGACTTCGACATCTTCAATTTGTTTTCTTGGAACATGTAAACAGCAAATATATTTACTCCTTTGACAGAAATTGGGTCTTTTCCATTATTCCATTCGATATCATTAGGACTTGCCAAACAGGTTACATTGTTTGAAAACATGGAGAACCCCACGTTCTTCCTGGTTATGGAGCACCATCCTCCTCCTTGACAATTGAATAGTCCCAGAACTCCTGTATACTGTTTGAGAATGTAAATGAAGAAGGTGTTATTAATTTTTCAAGGGAATTAATATTTCAAGCCATTTTGAAAGAGCGTGTGCTTACTTTGTTAAGGTTCCAAATCTTGAGCATTGTTTTTCCATCGTGTAATGGATCTTGAAACAGGCAATCTCTGGTGGGAAGAGCATAATATTGGCATCTTAAAATAGAGCCATCCGGCATTACCAGGCTTTTGAGCAAGTCGAAATTGTGTTGTCCAACGGAGTCACTTACGTAAATTGGTCCTCCGGAAATGGCCCTGGATGCAGCGTGGAATTCAGCGCAAGGGTGAGTAGATTGGAACATGTCCCAATCTGGTTGAATCACGTTGCCCATCCACAAGCTATTGTAAGCACAGTGCACCATGTGGCATCCTTGTAGCCAAAATGTCCCATTTGAAACGCCCATTGGATCACTGCACCAAAAGTCATCCCCTGTACATAATTTTTTCACCACAAAATAAGCTACCGTTAATATTTATGCTTGAATATTGTTGTTATACAAAGGTATCACAGTGAAATTTACAAGGACATACCCACGCGTCCAAGTGATATGGCCTCGGTTCCAAGGTACATGAAGTCGTTGCAGTGCTCCATGCTGGCAATGACGCCATTCCCTTTGAAATGTTCTCTGACGGAAGCAGTTAGTGCTTTGTAATAAGCTTTAGCAAGCTCAACTCGACCACCAAAGTCCTCGGCTACCATCTCAAGCAACTGAATCCAACCAAAAAAAAAAATTGCTGCAATTAGAAATCTCTTTCTACAAGCACAATGCTAATGGGCTTAATTGTTATGTATGGTTTAGGCCTAAAGAATCAATTATCATCACTAAACATGATTACCTCCTCTCGATAATGTTTGTTACGGCATAACCCACAATTATTGTTACTAAACATGATTAAAGAATGAGAAAAAATAGGGAGTCAATATTGCATCTTATGTCATGATCACATGATGATGCAAATGTATTTCAATTAGACGCCAAACGACATGATTCTACTACATAGTAAGACAACATCCATCTTGAATACTCACCAAAGGATGACTAGCTGGTAACTCACTGAAGTGACACCCGCCATGGCAGTGAGATGACAAGGATGTTCTGCTTAAATGCAGGTGGCATTATATCCTGCAATTTCAATTACCAGAACACACGCAAGGTTGCACTGGCATCATTTATATTACATTTATCTGGGCTCTTCCATGCTCATCATTTCAGATTCTTTCTCCTAAATTCATTTTCTTTATACTATACACTTGCACATGCCGCATTGTCACTGTCTCCGAACATTATTACATCGATAGTTCTAAAATTAACATTAAAATATAGTTTAATTAAGGACCACATTGGAGTTCCGGGCAACTAATTGCCCACTCTGCAGATTCAATAAGAACCATATATTAAATGGAATTAAAAGATTAATTAAGTAATGTCACATTAGGCCATAAACTTCTAGAGGCCTCCGCGCATGCATTTAAGTCATAATTAAAGCAGTACTTCATGTAAGGCCGGATCGAGGCCATACTATTAGAGCATGTGAAGTTGAAATCTACTAGATAAAAGAGATTTCGAGAACTTACATGGATAACATCAACCTTGACACCATCAATCCCCACGGATTTCAGATGAGAGTGAAGTCCCTCGTACATTTTGTGAACCAGCTCTGGTGGGACCAATCCGATTCCATTGTTGACTATCTTATCCACGGCCAAATCTTCCATTGTCGTCTGCAAACCCTGTGACAATTTAGGAGCAATGAGCCTAGACTCAGCCATGCCTGGGACATTGGGTCTAACCCCACCCCAATATCCACAAAATGCATGCCATACATACACATTTTCTACAGTCTTAAACTCTTCTTTAAGGTCTCTAACAAAGGCACCCATCCCTTTTTTGGAGGGTACCCCAGGACTCTTATAGTCCCTAAATTTGTAATTCTCTTCAAATTTTATGAGCCTACATGGCATTTGTTCTCCAGCGCTCGTTCGATTCATTCCTTCTTGATCAGTAATGGGGTCATCGTCATGGCAAATGGACTGCCATCCATCATCAATAAGAACCATTCCTGGAGGGCACCCACCCTCCGCTAAGCCCTTGACCCCTTCCCAAACACCCTTTGGGTGTACCTCAAGATAAAATGCATCCCAAGTACACCAACCAAACTTATCTACGATACCTGGCACGGTTTTCTCCTCAAGAAGCTTAAAGGACCCCAAATGGACTCGTACGACTTTCATCGCCTCCTTGACAAGAATGTAAGGATCGTCGCCGAAGTGCATATACAAACAACTTCTAAAGCTCGAACCACAAACCTGCGAGGACCCACTTTCCAGGCAGATGTCTACGTAGTTATCGGTTCCGGGTTGGAGACAAGCTCTAAAGGGCCCCTCGAGAATTGGAAGAAGAAGAACGTAGGGGCGTCCCAAGTCATTTTTGTCCAAGATCATCATCTGAGTCTCATGTTCCATGTCTTTTCCACTATTGCCAACCCAGTGGGTGGTCCACCAAACTTTGAATCTGAATATACTCATGAACCTTATACCACTGAGCTTGCCGATGGGCACCACGTGGCGGTCTTTTGGCTCGTCCACGTCAAACCCCACGAAACAGCCAACCGTGTTCTTGGTCTTGTCTGCAAAGGTAAATGGCGATGGTGTGGCTATGATGTTTACAGGGACTTCAGTGAGAATTGGATGGCCATTTGCAAGAAAGTTTGAGCCATCCAACGTTATGGATGATGGTAATTGACCATCAGGAAGCTCCATCGCATCGAGCGCATTTTTGCTTAAACTTGGAGCCATGCAAAAATCTGGTATTTGCAAGAAAACTTGAGAGGGAGCGAGAGAGAATTTTGATTAGTTTGTGTATGACAAAGGCAAGAAGTGAGGGTGTTTATATAGAAGTTTAACTGGAAGATCGTGGAATCTAAAGGTGATATTAGGCGTAGAGAAGCTTGGTTGAGAATTCTCAGTGTATGGAACCAAGGTACAAGTCTGAGTGAATTTTGCTTACCTGGGCCATTCCACCGACAAATATTGGTAGGGGTATAGCCGTCATTTATTGATTATTTTAACTCTTTTTCTTTTAGAATAACTTTCGAGATGGCGTCTAATTTAACACTAGTGACAAGAAAACCAGTGATTTCAACATTTTGAAGAGGATAGCTTGCATGAAAACATAATACGGGGACCCTTTTTCTCAAAGTGGGGTCTATCAAAGTAAGCATAAGAGTACTATAATCTACTTTGGAAGGACATTGGAAAATCTTTTCCCTGTTCATGTAATTATGTCTTTATTCGGAAGATCTCCAGCTTGCTTTTCCAGATGTTTCTTGAGCTTCTTTTACTCTCACGTACCCTTGACTGCAGCCAGGTTTCATGGAGTCTCTGCCTCACACATCTTTAATTGAGAAAGCCACAACCTTAATTGGAGGTTCTGCTCACCTCCTTTTGCTTTATAACACATGGGGGTCTCAAGATCTGGACTAGAGGACTTAATAGTGGATTAATTAAGAAGAATCTCAAAGGCTATTCAGCTCCTAGTGAAATGACAAAAACTAATGCCAATGAACCTAATGTCTGAATGCGGTTGCTGAGATTCAATTAAAGTTCTAAGAAATTATATTTAATCAAAAGATCCATTGACAAGATCGATGCACTATGATTGGGTGATATCAAAGATACTACAATTAAGAACTAATTCTTGTTACTTACCCACTGCATTATGATTACTTGTATGAAAACATTTTCATAATCCATCACTAAAGAAATGTGCGGAGAAACTCGAGCATTGCAAGTGCAATAGAACCACATTGGGATGTGCATTGACCTATATGCGTATAAAGTAATGAAATTTCATTTAACAACTTCCGGCCACCGCTAGAAACTTCCAGCACCTACTGTAACTCTAAATTCTAGATCGCCGCCCCCGAGCCAATGGCCCTGTCACAAAGCCCTACCTGAAATGCATTTACTGACTTGTCCCTGATTACAAAAATTTCATTTATGACACAGAGTTTGGTCGGGAAGCTTAGCATGGGTCATTACTTCATTTTCACCACAAAACTCAAAAGATTTTGATTAAACTAGCATCCACACAATACTTTATACTACGTTGAGTCCTTGACTGTTACAAATATAGTCATTAGATCAGTTGTTGGCTATATACAGGTTTCGAGTATCTAGTGCTTTCTCGTTAATTACAAAACGGTGTCTTAATTATAACCTAACCTATCTTACTAAAATCCTAATTGTGCATGCAAAGTTAGTCAACTTTGGTATGGTTCCACTGCCAGTATCACAAGGAGTACATGGACATAGAGGAGGTCGAGTCTGACAAGTGCGCAGCAATCTGCACTTTCTTTCCAAGTGGCTCAAGCTAACAAGACACGAAAACAGTTGAGCAGATGCCACGTTACATGTGCATGAGGGAGTAACGTAGTGGATGCTAGACCCCACCAACAGCTGAGATAAAACACGCGAGAGCATTGGCATGCAGCTGTGGTGGCCAACCACCAAGGCAAGAAGGCAACATATACTGCAACATCTGTCGTCAACCGTCAAAATGAGTTTACTCCAATGGCCCACTTAATTGGTTCTCGACTTCTAACAGGACCTTCAATGGGTTTACTCCAACGGCCCACTTAACTGTTGGGCCAGTCCACGAGAAAGCTGATCTCTGGGCTCACACTAGACGCACGTGCAAACCTCATTCTATTCCTGGTGAGTGGCTTACTTACCACTAGTGACTACAAACGCATATAACATTATAACAAGCGCAAACTTCAAAACTTGCCAAAAAAAAAAAAAAGGTGTTATTTTTCAATAAGCCCCCATTATACGTCTGGTATTAAACGGTGTCGGTGAGCTTTTATATCTCCGTGACTCTTCGGAGCGGAAGACAGAGTGAGAGAGAGAAAGGTAGAAGAAATGGCGGGAACGAAAGAACCAGCTGATACTAAAGAATTGGAAAGCAGTGATCGCTTTGTTTGGGACGAAACAACCCAGCTCTTCTTTCATGCCAGGTTCTTAATTTTTATTTTTCTTTTTTGTTCTTGTTTCTTTGTATGTGTATTTGATACTCAAGATTCTTGTTGCTATAGCAATCTCATACCGTCGATTGTCTTGCTTTAGTAATTGAATTAAATAAATTTCTAATGTTTTTTTAAAAAACTGTTGTGGTGAAATATAATGAAAAATTTTGATTAAATTTTTGGATTAATTTTCGTTCTTATTTTGTTTCAAATTGCTGCAGTAGTGGATTTTACCATGACCCAAACGCTGGCTGGTACTACAGTGGTAGAGATGGTCTTTATTACAAATTTGAGAATGGAAATTATGTGCTCTTGGATTCTCACATGGTAACGCTTAATTGGGTTTTTCTTTTTGTTAATTTACTTTAGTCGAGTTGGTTTCTTGGGCTGTTAATTTCTTCTAATATTTGGAAGAGCAATCCTAAGTTTTGGTTTTATTAATGTATCAGGTTAATGAATGTAATAGAGTAAGTTCTTGTAAAGGAACTACCACTGATAATCCTGTTCAAGATGAGCAATGTGAACAAGAATGTGGTGATGACGAGAACTACTCTTTGATCCAGCTACATGAATCTGAACTTGACCAGCGCACAAAAGGTGGTCAGGGTGAATCCAGTCAAGGTGGGCCATGCCAAATTTTATATGATTCTAAATACCATGTTGTTTGCGTCATATAATATGATCTATGAAGATCAATTCTTGACTTGTATATAGCATGCCGTGACAGCATAGTAATCACACAACTTGCATAGTGATTATGCCTTACAAATTGCATGGTAGCTGATGGTTCGCTTTGTTTGGTGGGTTTGTGGTTGTAAACATAGTGGATGTGTTTTGGATCAAATGATCTCGATAATCCATTTAATTGAATCCTTGGCTCATAATCTGCTTACCTCGTAGAAGTGCTTGCATCACTTTAAGCTTTTAGCTGAAATTTGCGCATGATAGGCATCTAAGCTCACCCTACCTAGTTGAGGGACTTGGATATATTAGGTTTTGCTAGCGAGAGAGTGCGACGTCCCTAATTGCTAGCAAAGACAAGCGTGAGAATGTTTATATATGCTTTGGGTTCTCCTAATTAAGTAGACGTGTTTTTGGCGAAGCACGCATGCGTAAAGCCCAAAAGCAAATCCGTGAGTGAAGAATGCATGCTTAAACCAAAGCAGACAATATAAAGTTTCTATTACATTTTCAATTAACTTGTGGCGGACATTGCTTCTACCATGCATTGACTTTGATCAATTAACTATTCCTTTTATCAACAGGACACACGGAGCACACTAGCAATCAAACTCCTGAAAATCCACCTCCACCATCGTCATGGTAAGCTATTTCAGCTGCTGCATGTCATCGGTACATGTTGCCTTTTAATCAGTTGTCACTTCAATATATCCTTCTGACAATGGTATTTGTTGGATTCAGGTTAGAAGAAACACTGATTGACCTTTATCTGTCTGGTTATAACCAAGTAGCCAATGCTGATAATGGTGCAATGATGGCTTTGGAAACAGATGATGGGGATAAATTTAAGTTTTCTGCTGATGGTTTGTCACATTTCTTATCATCGTTTTACCGATATTTGTTTGTTAATAATTTGGAATAGACATAATGGGTTCTATATTAATGGATGCAGGAGATAGTCATACTCCTGAGCTAGAAGAAGGAGAATGGATCCCTGAGGATGGTTTTGCTCATTCAAGTGAGGAAGTCTTAGAAGAAGGTTTATCCCTATCCTATCAGCCATAAATCACTTGAAAACCAATTTGGTTCCAAAAGTTTCACTGCAATTTTATTCTCTATGTATGGTTTTCTCATCCAAAGAGCACAGATTCAACCCCTTTTTTCTAGATATTAAATTGATTCAGAGCTAGATTTATTAAATATTCCTGTGTACTCTACTAAGTATCAAAAACTTCAATTGTTCTCTTTGGAAGCCAATAAAGAAATTCACATGTGGGTTGAAAATTATTGGCATTTTTAAATCAGGTGTTTCTTGGGATGAAGAAAACTGGCTAGCACAGTACGGTCAAGTAACTCAACCTGAGGAAGAGCCAGCATTGGGCTTCCCAGTTGTTGAATTATGGGACTGGTCAATGTTCACAGAACGCAGAAAGCATGGAAAAGATCAGGTGGCTAGATTGGTTGGGCATTTGGTGAGACGGTCGGTGAAGCTCCATCCCTCAATGCCTTCTCGTGGTGGTCTTTTGAAAACTGCTCCAATATGTGAAGTTCGTCGAGATCTGGTACGAGTTACAACAGGTTTGCAGATGTCTTTTACTATTTAAAAACATGTATAATCCTTTTGTTTCATTTCTACGGTTATTAGTTATCTTGTATCCTCTATTTGCTCAAGTGCAAAAGAAGAAAAAAAAAGATGACAACGGTCCTGAATTCTAACAAACACTAGCTATGTTATGATAGTTGTGAACTTATGTGGCTGATTGACTATTTTTCCCTTTCAGGACAAGTGTACAGATTGCGGACTCCTAGTGCAAAATATTTAGCTTCTTTGTCGTGTTATGATTCTTCTAACCCTACAAAGGACTGGGGCTTCCCAGAATTTTTCCCACTATCTAAATCCATACAACAAAGGGAACCAGAATCAGCTGATGGAGTCATGGAGGCCAAGGATATATCCACTTTGCCAGATCGCCTCTCTGTCTTTGGAAAGGTAATCTTTTGTTGCTAAAGTACCTATTATATATCTGTTAACAAAGATATATTAATATACAGAGCGATAAGACATGCTGACATTTCGGTATGAGTGATAACAAGGGCTAATAGCCCTGGTAGCAGTAGCTAATGCTGTTGATGATGTTCTTGTATTGTTTGTCACTTCAAAATATTGTAATAGGGTAACACTCTCAAATTTCATCATCCGCATTTTCTGTCAGCTGGCTGTTATTAGAATTATCATATATTTATAAAGTTTTGCAGTGGGTGAATTTGATATACAGGCATGTGAATTCAGTTTTTAATAGATTGGCTACTTTTATCATTCATGGTTATAAATGTTCTTAATATAACTACGTATGTTGTAATCTTGTATATGACACTATTAATACTGCAACAACTATGTTATCATGTTTAAGTGGAAGTTACTTTGCACTATGATTGATGTGTGTCAACATCTTAACTTCCAATGTCGTCCACTATTTCTGCTTGTATATAAGCTGGTGAATCATATGCAATTTTTGTTTCTTTTTGTATTATTTTATTTATTAATTTGCCTGATATCATTGTAATGTGTTTTCTGCTGTATTGCCAGCATAAAAGCAGTGTTTACAGGGATAGAGCAGCTGAGAGAAGAACCTTGCATGGAGGCATTGGTGTGGGTCCAGGACAAAAAAGTGTTTTAGTCAGTGATGATGAAGGGGGATTATCTCCTGATTCTACTCGTATGGAGGATGCTGCAGCTGAAGCCTTGAAAATGTCATTTGGAACTGGTAGTTATGCCAGAAGAATTCTGGAAAGCATGGGTTGGACGGAGGTAATCAGACCATATTGTTTTTCCTGTCATTTTCAGTAAAAAGATAATTAAAGTTAAGAGGCTCTATACTAAGATAACTTATCTCCTATATCTCATCCCATCATTCTAGACAATATGTAGTACAAAAGGGTAGTTCAACCAACCATGTAGACCACCCAACAACCACTGTCAAGCATCTTTCAAACTAATCATTTGGGACTGTTTACTCATTATTTTGGGACCAACTTACAAATTAACAGTTTTAACAAATGGGATTGTTCACCAACTCAACAGGTCGATATGAGAAAAGCTGATTTGTAGTCTTATTTCTTTCTTTTGATTCGAAAATGTCTGCAGGGGGAGGCACTTGGCAACACAACAAAGGGCTTGGTGGAGCCTTTGGAAGCAATTGGAAACATGGGCAGTGCTGGGTTGGGATGGCCTCAGGGAAGAACAAAGCACCGTTGAAACAACTGGAATCACTCTTGTAAATTCAAAGTATTACATCTCTGGTCTTCAGTTTGTTCTTCTAGAAATACCATGTTTGATTTTTGACACCTGCCTTAAATTTTAAACACTAGACAATTATAGCTAGATATCAGCTTCCCTTCGTATTTGTTTACTAAATGAATAAAATCATATGGTTAAACTCGTGGTGAATATGGAAATCAGTGTACTCTATTCGCAATATCAATGAGAATCAATGTACTCGTATTCGCAATATCAATGAGAAGATTGTTAATCGTGACAATCATTTATAATTTTTTAACAAAATCGTTTGACCATCTGAAATTTTAATGCAACAATTGAATTTCAAAATTATAGTGTAAACTGATTGAATATCATACGTAACAAATTATAGTCTGATCTGATGACATGGTACTTCACAAAATATATATATATATATAT
>JAXCLQ010000011.1:3515718-3540744 GCA_035584115.1 Cedrela odorata | reverse complement strand
ATATATATATATATATATGTCAAAGCAATTCCAGCCACCAACTAACTAGTGTCTGCTCTTACTCAATCTATGCTCCACAGGACGCATCAATCTAGGTTTTTGCTGCCACGTCTGGCACGGATCAAAGCAAATGTTCTTGTCACATAACTCTGTAGTTCTAAAATTGAACATTTTTGCAAGGCTTGTACGGTAAATAATTAGCACTGAAAGAACTTGTACGAGGGAACATTATCATTCCCTTACTAAGGAAGGCGGGCTATGCGGCAAAGGAGCCATAAGGACTAAAATTCCAGAATTACTAACAAATTGAGGATAAAAATGAAAAGAAAAGAACTAGTTAATGTACACAGTACAAACAACACGGGGAAGCTTTAAAAAAATGATAAAATATCCGACAAAATTGATTAAGTCTACATCTCAGCTTACAGCTTCCCCAGATACTATTATATCGTTGCCAATTTGCTTATCAGAAACTGAATCATTCTTCTTATCCTCTTCTGCTAAACTCTTCTGTTGTAACTCATGCTTCAGCGTCGCAAGTTCACAATCCTTCTCTTCTAGCTTCTCTCGTAACATAAGCACCTGAAAGGAGAGGCTTTCAGTAAATATCTTTCTACAATAATCATCATCACAATGAAAATAATAAACTCACTTCTGAACTGCATGGTTATTTAAATTAACATGCACTGCATCGAACAATAGATGTTTAATAAATTAAACAGCCACGGCTTGTTCAGACTTAAAAAAATTCTTTTCAACAAGGCTTCTCAAGTCCTTAAATAGCTTAATAGCTTTTCTTTGTCAATTTATGGAATAGTATTTAGTCTTAGATGAATAGGTATCCCGAGAATGTTTCATATCCAGGTTAGCTATATTGGGCCAGGTGATAGAGCTCTTCTTTTTAGATAAATAACCAACTGAACACATTGTCTCTAAATAGTTTTTCCTGATCAAAATTTAGATTTAGATAAAAACAATAAATTAATAAAACATAAACCACACAATGAAATATGCTATCAAATCAATGGTAACAAAAGATTGAGCAGTTCTTAAGGAATGTTGTGATTCAACCTTAACAGAGCAAGCCTCAAAACTATCTTCGCTTACTTCAAATTTCAATCAAGAAATCAGTATCCACATTGAAACTTCCCCCTCATAATAGTTATAACCCTAATTACCCTTTCCCACTGAACAAAGTCCAAATTTGCAAGAGACTATCAACCAGAAAGTTAACGGCAGGAAACTTGAATGCTTTTAGAATAGAGGTATTGTGAACCACAGCTACTGTGAAATGGAACCAACAGCTGTCAAGTAAACGTGGGTGTTTATGAAACACTTTAGCTGTTGCGCTTTCAAAGTTAAGCATAGGACAACAACTGCAAACATACTCTTAATCAACCTAAGGTTGCTGTCCCAATCAAGGCTTCGAATTTCATCTTTGTTTTCATTTACCATTAAGCAAGTTATCAGAGCATTAAGCTGCTTAATTGTGAAACCTGAGGAGTCCTACGCTTCACCCAATTAAACTAAAATATAAATGGAAATAAATGAGAGGGCTGATACCATTTCATTAGATCTTTCTACATCATCTGTCAGCCCCTCCATATGTTTGTAAAGCCCTGTATGCAACAGCTCAAATAGGATCAAAAGGGTTTGAACAGAATATAAATTACAACACAATTTATGTGTCACTAACCTTCAAATTGACTTCTAAGTTCTGCATTTTGAGATTTCTGCAAAGCCAGTTTCAATGCCAATTGATGTGTCTGCAGACCATCATTCAGAAAATAAATCATTATATCATAAATTAGAAAAAGGATAAGGTCTCAAAGTATAAGAAAATGAAAATTCTTCGACAATGTCACTCACAATGCATCACTCAATTTGCTTCTGAATGCAAGCACATACATTGCATCTAGATATTTTTGTACTTTCAAAAAAAAATGCAATACCAACGCAATAACCATACTCAGCAGTAAAGATATTTCTTATCTATTTCAGGATCTGGTAAGTTCAAAAACAAACTTCAACTGTTCAGATATGTCACTAACAACTGCACCACTGACCCTCCATTTCCCTTCTACATACACGTCATCATTTTTTATGTCACTAAAAACTGCACCACCCATCCTTCCTTTTCCCTTCTACATAAGCATGCCATCACTTCCACATGCATATGCACACACAAGATTATCCATCAGTTCTCTCGTGGAAACAAAACAAATTACCATTGGAAAGATAAATAAACAGATCCGAGAAAGAAGTAGAGCACAAGATCTAGATGCAGAAATTACATAATATACAACAAAAAAATAATGACTTCTAGAGAGGAAAAAGAAAATTGCGATACCTCTCCTTCCTCATTTTGACGACCAATCTCATCATTTTCCTCTTGCAAGGTTTTGCACTTTGCCATCAATGCTTTCCCCATCTTGCTATTTGCAGTAAAAGAAACAGCAGCAATATTTTCCTCCAGTTCTTTCACCTTTTTGTCCTTCTCCTCAACCAAATTCTAGTATTATGGAACCCAAAATAAACCATATACAACTTATTCGGTGAGCAAAAAGCATACAAAAAAAGCCTAAAGGGAAATCGTAAAATTTTGGATGCAACTACCACTCAAATAGTAGTGAAAGGGGCAAGAACAACACAAAAAATAAATGCATGATAAGGCAATAGAAAGTTCATTCTGAATTTCAAAGTGGGATGTGACTGTCACATACTTTATAAATACATTGCAGCAAACTTTTTAAAGCATTTCCTGACCTTGATTGAAGTTATTTTTAGACCCATTCTTTTGAAGCAGCCACAAGGTCTCCTGGTTATACATATGAGATGGATAATGGCTGCTTTCTTTCAATTAAAACCACATGTAACTCACTTCTAGCAACAAAAACATATCATGCAAAAAGAGATCAGCCAAGGTGGTTTGTAACTAGTGGTTATGCAACCATACATTACTCAGAAACTCCAGATAAGTTACTCCAATGATAACTATAGCATTAAAACACCCAACCTGATAAAATAAAGCAACAAATACTTGTAAAGCAGAAACAAAGAGAAATTTAAATAGCAATCACAATTTTTAAGTACAAACCTTTAAACGTCTAAATTCTTCATGAATTGCTGGGTCTAGTAGTAACCTCCTTGCCTATCACATAAATCACCAATGAAAAATAAGCTGCTAGCAAAAATTTAAACAGAAGAGTAATAATAAAAATTTTAGGTTTTGGTGGAAGATCGTAACATTTTCCAATGACAAGGGCAACAACATTTTTGAGCCAGATAAACTAACAAGGAAAATTACAATTCACAACACCCTGGAACATTTGGAAATGTTGCATTTGAACCATAGAAGCAACTTATTGATAATACAAACAGTGGATGACTTGTGTATCATATTGATAACAAAATACAAGCACAAGCAAGACAACTATATTTGAGTTATGAATCCCCAGTAATACAAAAGCTAGCCTGCTTGTCAACAAATTCAAATAAATAGTCAGGTAAGTTTCACTTAAATTGTCAGTAAATATAATTTTTCATAGTGTTCTAAACATGATCTGGGGTGAGAATTTTTAATTGCAAGCAAGTTTGCATGAGAATTCTCAATAGTTAAGCTTTGAGAAAAATCAAAATGGACCCAGCTGGGACTGCTGACAGGCTAAGGATTGGTTTTAGCGAGGCCACTAAAAATCCCATCACTTTTTACCATTACTCTTTCAGTTATCGACAATCTGCAGCATGTTCACGGGTAAGATTCTGAAATTAATTTCTCTCACTAGTTCTCTAGAAAGTCTAAAAGGAAGCAGTTACAATACATCAAATCAGCAAAAAGTAAAAGGAGGAGGAATTGAAAATGTTCTAAAAATTTTTTTAGGTAGTATCATTCCATTCTCATGCATGGTAACCGGACATAGAAGATAAAAGGCTTAGATTTGTAGATTATCATTAACGAGAATGTGCATACCGTAAGTTTTTTTATTGACTTATACTGTAGCCAATGAACAATGTTCTATTCACAAGTTAAAAATATCTTTTCCAGTTTCAACAGTAAATTCAGCTGTTTCATTTATCTACAGAATTTTATTGAAGATGATAGGTATATACATAGGTAAAATTGTATGAGCTAGTACGACAGAAAACACGTCCCTTTAGAGATTCTTATCCAAATAAAAATAAATAAATATATATATGAAGGAAAGGATACAATAGAATTTTATTCTTTATAAACATCCAAGCCTGAATCCCCAAAAAAAAAATTACAGGATAAAAGCAATAAAAATAACTGAAATGAATTACTCTTTCAATTTCACAAATACTGAATGCCCCATCTAATAAATTTTATAATACCTGCATCAATGGTGGCTTAAGTTGTGCCTTCAAATCTCGAACTGCAGACTGGGAAGAAAAGATGCAATCGATGTTAGGCAGGAATAGCATCACTTGAGGAAATAGCAAGTAATATAAAGTTTGACAAAAGGAACAAATTCAGTATCATTGTAAGCTAATGAAAAACAAAAAGAAAAAATAGTTCAATTTACAAGTTGCCGTTTCATCAATTAAAATAGCCATAATGGTAGACTACTCCAATCTTTAACCCAAGGACAAACCTATTATTTCTTCTGCGAAAGAAAGACAAAATAATTTAAATTTTTTGAAGCCTTGCCCAGTAATATATGGGTCTTCAGAATAACATCAATTTTAAAGAACCGGAAGGTCTTCAATTTGATAAAACTCAAAAAACTCAGCCTACATGAAAAAGTACACTCTATGTGGATTGAAGGAAGCTACAAGTAATTCTCACTCTACTTTGTAAACAGTAGCGGGACAGCTAATTCGCCAAATGTCCAAGCAGGGAATACTAATAATCTCAATAATCTCCGGCAACTTCCTCAAGTAAGTTATGGAAATTGCATAGCATGAAATGTTTAGTTCTCTTGTTGAGGTGCCCTTGTGCTCATTCAGATGCTCAAGAAAAAGGAAACCATAACAAAAGAAACTTTCATGGGAGGTTCATAAGAAATATTTCTCTTTCTAAAAAATTTTGTTCCCAATAAAAAGATGAATTTCTATCTTTCGATTATATTCCCACAAGGAAATGCAACACGGAATCATAGTACGCATATTAATCGTATTTCAAGGAATAGACATGTCAACCAAAAGAAAAAAGAAAAGAGAATGAAAGAAAGTCTCACCTTCAACTCCGCTATCTCCTGTTCTCGTTTTGCAAATGTTACAATGAATGCAGCTTCCTTTTTCTTTGCTTTTTCTAGCTGATAATAAGAACAAAACATGGTTAATATCATGCATGGTAATATGCCTTCTTACATCAATTGTTGAGAGAAAAAAAATCGAAAAAACTAACCTGTTCTTTCAACATTTCCTCAGAGCATTTTAGGGTCTGAAGATAATTGATGACTAATCTAGGTTCTACAAAGAATGGTAAATAGATTTAGGGTCTGAAGCTAATTGATGACTAGTAAAGGTTCTTCAAAGAGGAGTAGATAGATATCAATTCTCTCAAACATAAAACAGAACATATGATATGATTAGATATATATATATATGTGTGTGTGTGTGTGTGTGTGTGTGTGTGTGTGTGTGTTTACATAGAAAAAAGAATTTTGAAAACAAGTACAACAATCCATAAAAAGGCTTACCAGGAGCTGTCCCTGTGGGTATGAAGGGCTCATTTTGAAGTGAAGAATGCCACTTCTGAATCTCTGATTTTGCGGCTTCAAGCTGTGTCTGGGAAATGACCATAATTCAATAACTCAATATAATTTTGGGATGCAATAACAAAAGGCAGAATTATATTTCACACCAAACTCCTAAGCTTTTTCATTAAATGGCATGAGCTCTTCAATCTTAAAATTGCAATTAAAGATGACTGCAATCATAGAACACTTGTTATACCATCAAACAAGTAATATGTACAAGTTTGACATCATGCAAAACTAACACAATCTCGTAGCTGCAGGGCCTTGACAGGGGACAAATTCATAGAAGATGTTCCAAAAAGACCTAGCTAAGTTTTGACAGAGTGATAGGGGAAGCATTTAAATATTACAAGAATTAGCATCCCAAATTTGAATACAACCAGGACTTCATGCCTAATTTTTCCTTCTAAAGGAAAGGAAATCTGATTATTTTTCTTAGATATTTTTCCAATTTGCACACTGAGAAAAAGATTTACAGACCTTAAGTTCAAACCGCAAAGACATAGTTCACCTGATTTTAGTGAGATTGCAGTTTTAATCCCCAACTTTATATCAAATAGGAAATTGATAGTTTCTCCAAGAGCACAGACATAGTTCACTAGAAAAAAAAAACCACACACATACATATAGATTGAATGGAAACATATATGTATCAATTAATAGAAAAGTACATACTTGGCATGTAGCAAGTGTGTCCTTACAGTTCTGAAGACTGCAACAGAAAATCCCAAGCAGCAAAACAAATTAGACTTAAAAGAATACTAGATGATAATCAGAAGTAAAATAGAAAAACGTTCAGATTTTACAGAACCTCTCGCGAAGTGACAAAATCATCCCAGTTGCAACACCAGGAGCAGTTTCTTCCACTTTCGAATTACTCTGCAAGGACAACCACGATATTTAAGATTTAACCAGCTGTCGCAAACCAATTCTACATAAATTGCTCTAATTCACCAAAAACATCATAAAATCCACAGCAGTGAAAATGTTTACTCATGAAATACCTTTTTTGGACCAAAAATGTCGTCCTCGTCATCTTCAATTTCACCAAAGCTTCTCTTGTTGCCTATAAATTCCCATTCAAACAAAATAAAATAACATTAAAAACAATCTAATTATGCACTAACTAGTCTACGTCGCAAGAAATTTGAACTAACCGGAACGTCTAGAATTGTCATTCTGAGAAAAATCGCCACCAAAATCGTCGTCCTACGCTCAAAAAAAATTCCAATAAAAAACCCTAAATTGGAAAATAATAAATTCATGTACACAATGTATGCATATAATAATAGTATTGGGGAAATTGAAGCACTTACATCGTCGAGATGGGTACGAGAAGCCATGGAAATTGCAAACCCTAGAATTAAATTTTGGCTTAACTGCTCGAAGCAGTATAGTTTTAACATGGAAGACAAAACTCAGATGCGGGCACATATGTAGAAGCCTTGAACATCATAAGATATCAGGCCCATAACAACAAATTGGGCTCCGTTTATGGCCCAATATAATTATATGGGCTTCAATTGAGGGCCAAACAAATTATTAGGCAGCTTGGTCGTGTGAAATTGCTTTGCCCCTCCACTTATTTTGTCTTTGTCCACCAACCACCATGAGAATGTCAAACACGTTATACTGTCTGATCTTGAATTGCTCATAGTTGTCAATAAAGTTATTGCGAGTAATCTCAAACGTCTTGTCGGTAATGATGATGATGATGATGAGTTATCACCATAGCATTGCATGTTCTTCACCAAGTTTCTTACTCCTTGAACATGGATTCTACAGGGAATTTCATGTTCAATTTCTTTAAGCCCCTTTTGTATTGGATGAAGATAATGACAAACAACCTTTTTCTTCAAATCTTACTATACAAGCGCCTAAACAGTTGTCATTTAATTAATTAATTATCATGTAATTTAACAAAGATCATCATGCTAATAATTTGGAGCTAATTAGGGTTACAATAATAATTAATATAACACCACTAGGATTTGGTTGTCCCACTCTATCCCGTGATTGGCTTGAGAACAGTTGTCATCCCATGATTGGTATGGTGCATGGCACGTGGGACTAGCACTCATTAAAATGATATTATACCTGGTCTTTTTTCTTTTTTAAGTATAAAACTTTTCCTTAATCTTCATTGATGATGGGCAGTGTTATTTATTGCTTTGTTGAAAGCATCAATTCAGGTATGGAATTTTTTGTGTGTGGAGGGAACATGATGTTAACATTTGGGCCATAAGGTCTTTCTAATACATTTTTAATTAATTAATTATGAAATACATTACTTAACACATGAATTGTAATGGTCAGTAATTTGGACCATCTATACACAAATTTGCTTTAATATTTGTCTACAACTTTATTTAGTGTTTCATCTATTGGGTTGTTGAGCTATTAGGTAGATGATTAATGGTTTTGCTTAACCTCTCATTTGGTGGAGTGGGTGGTGATTTGATAAAGATAATTAGGGATTAAAACATTTTTAATTCATATGATGATGAAAGTAGATGGAGAATTTGAGAGCTAGTGTTTTCAAATGTGAATGTTTTCCCACAATCACTTTCAATATTTGTCCTAGAATGTAGACTAACTAGTACTGTTATTGTCTCCTTTGCCAACTATTCAACAACCCAATAAAGAAATAAAATACCCAATATACCAAATTAATCAAAAATAGAAAAGACAAAAATTCATGTTGATCCATAAAACTCTATTGTTAAAAAAAAAAAAAAAAAAATCTTTGGGCACAAGAAGCTAAAACCTCTTTAGCTTTTGAAAGATGGGGAAGTGCTTTTTGTTTGCAACAAGCATGCGTATATGGGATAGGAACAATACAAATATGGGTTTCCAATCAAGATTCACTTTTTACACTTTTAGTGAACACGCCATGAGTGGAGGGAATATATAAGATAGATTAAGGGCAAGAAATCACATGTGAAAGTGGCAGAAAATTGCTTGAAAAACACGAGGCATATTGATTAGAATGTAGGTAAGTTAGGAAACAAAAGGGGTCACCTTCAAAACTCCATAGTTGAAAGGTCAATCTCAGTGGTCTCTTTTAGTCCATCATTTCTCCCTGTGAAACAGTACATGGCCATGGCCATAGCCACAACCATGGATTAACGGAGACCAAAGGCAGACGTTGGCATGACACGATCACAACCCAGCAAAAGCACTTTTGTCTCTCCAATTTTATTTTCTTCATAATAAGATTGCATATAATTATAATACTTATTAATATTCTAGACGTGCACGTGTGAAAATTTCATATTACACGGTTTTACCCATCAAGGTTTGAACAATACAACACTATAGAACGTTCATTCATCACTACTCTTCTGATTTTCTTGCGTTGTAATCAAAACCTAGATCAATTTCAATCATGTCTCTCGTTGAATCTCTTTTCCCCCTCATTATTAACCTTATTTTCCTATTACTATTAACATTTCTGTCAGATATATCTCATTTTGACGTCATAATTCTTTCATAAATTGAACATGAAGCTGCAAATTGAAATAGAAAAATGCCCCAGAGAAGCAACAATATAAAGGACGGGCAGTGATTATGATAAATAAAAGGACCATAAATAACGGCGCATTTTCTCAGTTACACATAGATATGATAACATATATCTACAATTTGTAGACAGAGGTTTTAAGTCTCTCCACCAATCAAAACACTGATTGGTTTCCTAGAAATGTTACTAAAGTCTGACTTTCTGCTGTATAACAGTGTTGATTGATCGAGACCACATAAGTAGGGTGATCCGGAAACCACCAGAAAATTGTAAGTTTTATATATATAGTAGTATATATTCGTGTGGTTTATTCTATATCGAGTACTCTAGCTGTTTAAGATTCCAATTAGCAGCAGATTCAATGAAGGAAACACTGAGATACTTGGCAGGCATTGCAGGCCCGAGTGGTTATGGCTCGAAATCAACAGCTGAACAAGTTACTGAAGGCTTGCTTGTTCCTTCTCATCATCATCTCACTGCCATAATCACTGGTTAGTATTTTATATTAAGACAATTAATCTTCATGGTGATATGGGAAATTTGTCACCTTTTTACTGATCGATGGTGCATGGGAAATTAAAAAAAAAATAATCAAAAATTAAGCAGTTCAGAATTTTCCTTTCCCTTTTTTCTTTTTTCTTAGTTTCTGCTTCCCACGAAGAGCATATCTGATGAGTTCTGCATGAGTTTTGCCCTCATGGTTTGGAAACTGAGTTTGCTAAACTTGAAATTCTCAAGGATAGTACCAGTATATATCTTCCCTCTCTTTCTCTACTGGATCCTTCAAAGACTCATGAAACATGGTTCTTAATTTTTCATATGCCTTCTTTCTTTTGCTGGTTCTGAAATACATAATCTCTGTGACGCACAGAATTTTGTATTATTCTCTCCCTACAATCAGCATATACATATTCTAATACAATCAGTGGTTATTTTTGGTTGTGGGAAGATATGGTTTGTCTCTTTTGATGATTGGTTCATATTAAATTACTGCAGCTTTCTCGACCATTGTGAAAATTTATTAAATATTCCTCGTATCGTATTTTATATTATCTAGGTATAGTTTTTTATACTCCTGAGTATCTCATTAAAATAACTGAAGATCCCCATGCATTATCTAATTTGTAATCTCTGGTTAAAGGGGCGACGTCGGGAATCGGGGCGGAAACGGTGAGAGTATTAGCAAAGAGGGGTGTGAGGGTAGTGATTCCGGCCAGGGACTTGAAAAGGGCAGCCAAAGTGAAGGAAATGATTGAAAGAGAGAATCCAAAGGCTGAGGTTATATTATTTGAGTTTGATCTGAGCTCATTGGCATCTATTCAAAGATTTTGTCAAGAGTTTCTTGCTCTAGGGCTACCCCTTCACATCCTCATGTGAGTATAAATACAACTTATTTCTTTTTTACCAAAATGGAGAGACAGAGAGATTATTAGAGCCTAATAGTGGGTTCTCTTATTTTGTTTTTGTTTTTTGTTTTTCAGAAACAATGCAGGGGTATATTCCAAGAATTTGGAGTTCTCAGAAGACAAAATTGAGATGACATTTGCTACAAATTACCTTGGTAATCTCTAATTTCTTTATCGTCCATGTCCTTTTATAAACTCATTATAATCGTCGTTTTGGTACTAGCCCCTTCAAAGATTGATCACGGAATAAGAAGAGAAATGTGTGTCTAATTACTTGTATTTTTGTTTGTTTGGCAGGACATTATTTATTGACTGAATTGCTATTAGAGAGAATGATAGAAACAGCAGCCCGGACAGGTGTGCAAGGAAGAATCATTCATCTTTCCTCTGTAATTCACAGTTGGGTAAAGAGAGATGATTTCTGCTTCTCTCGACTGCTCAGTCCAAAGAAGTAAAACCTAACCTCATTTCTTTTTCTTAACAAAATTCCAACTTTGGTGCAGTTAGCTTCTATAATTCCACAGAGCATATGCGTCCATTGACTAACACATTAATACTTGCATGCCTACAGTTACAATGGCACATGCGCATATGCTCAGTCCAAATTGGCTGCCATAATGCACGCCAAGGAACTTAGCAGGCAGCTAAAGGTAATTCTTCCTATCCAAATTTAACAAATCAAAGTATTTCTTTCAAAATGATTTGTAAACCAGTTTTAGAAAAACATTTTTCTTGCTATTTTGCAGGCTAGGAATGCAGGAGTAACTATTAATGCAGTACATCCAGGCATTGTAAAGACTGGAATTATTAGAGCTCATAAGGGTATCATTACAGGCAAGAATTAGTTCCAATGCCCCAGTGTCGTTTTCAAGTTTCATGGTCCCAACCCAAAGCTTGTTCCACCATTCATAGAAAATTGTTAGATTTAATGGGTTGTACAAAATCTAATAGCTCAAAATACGTCGACACATGCAGATTCTCTGTTTTTCATTGCTTCCAAGCTCCTAAAATCTACATCTCAGGTTTGTCTAAACATTCCTGTCATCTTTTTTGTTCAAAAGATTCATGAGATACAAAAATAATAATAATAATAATAATAATTTCAGCAGTTTTTTAACGATATAAAACTGTGGATGCAGGGGGCATCAACGACATGCTATGCAGCTCTGAGCCCGCAGACAGAAGGCATCAGTGGGAAATACTTTGCAGACTGTAATGAGAGTAACTGCTCAGCGTTAGCAAGTGATGAATCTGAAGCCAAAAAACTGTGGAAGCAGACCCGTGCACTTATCCACAGACGATTGGGTCAACCATCACTATGACATTGCTTTCCTCTCACTCACTGGCAGTGGCACCATGTCAAATTTAGAAGCCATGTATATAAAACAATTCAGCAACTATGTTTGTATAGTTAATAAAAAGGTAGTCTCTAGCAATGGTACACGTTAAGAATAAAATAACTTTAGAAAAATTTGCACTCTATTTCTGGGCTTTGTCACTATCTATCAATTTCAAAGCTATTAAAAGAAGAACATATGACGATTTTATTAATAGTTTTTTTTTTTTTTTGGCCTTTTTGGTCACTCTACATCTTTCTTGTGTTTTTCAAATGTCTCTCTCTCGAGCATTATAGTTAGTATAGGCAACCAAGGCTAAAGCCCTTACATTGAGGTTTCAAAATTCAAATAGCCACAAACTGTGATGGTTCACTCAAGTCATTTGGCAAAAGTGAAAGTGATTTTTAAGTCAATAACTGTTGTAAAATAAATACATTAAATGTAAAATTCTAATGAAAAAAAATGGACGAATCCTCTTAAAAATTAATATTACCAAACATTATTTTGGTTTTGTTTTCAAAATTAAGTAAAATTACCTGAATACTCAACAATTTAATGTTGAAGATTGTAAAATTTAAAAAATAGAAGTCAATATACTTTGTCTTTGCACACATCCTCTGGTGCACGCAGCTAATATAAGCACATTACTGAGAATTAAGTTTAGTTCGTGAATCATGCAAATAATTGAGATCAACAGATTAAATTGATGATGGAAATCACTAGCACAATAACATAGAATATTTGGGATTATCCCTTTTACATTTCATCCATTGTTATTTCACTTAGTTAATGAAATACAAATAATTAACCGAAGTAACCAGGTGAGGCTGTAACGTTTGCTGAGCCGCAAAGCTTAGGCGGCAGGCCAACTGAAAATGCTCAGCTTGTCATCTAGGTTTTCTAAGGTACACTGACTTTCCTGCCTTTCATGTTAACTATCCAAGAATCAAGTCACAGACTAACCAAGCAGGTTGAACTGTCCCAAGCATGGTATCAGAATGCAGATGACAAAACAACTTCATCTTCATTTTTTAACATTCCATATATTTGGTCTTCATCAGTTAGAAATTTCCTGCAGGCAGTTACTAATGTATATAATACATGTATCAAAGAAGTCTACAAGCCTTCTTCTGAGCATCATGAGAATGTAGAGAAAACTAATACATAGATGAATAAAAAGAATGCCTATAGATTTCCTTCCTAACATCACAAGGATATCAGAAAGTTGAAAATGTTGTTAAAAAAGTTACATCTACTTGAGAAGTCCAGCCATATATATTTTGGAACAACCTCCTAGATGATTGAAAGTGTAGGCAATTTAAGAATATGAACAACAGTTCTTCAAAATAAAATGTGAAGTACAATTACAACCACTAAGCACAAGAATCTTGCTGGTAAAGCAGGGAAAGTTAGACACAAAACTGATATCAAACCTAGTCTCAACAAGTGTTCACCTTTAAATTCCATCAATCTGAATTCATCATGCAGTAATTGTAATAGTTTTTTTTTTTTTTTTTTTTTTTGTATCTTGAGAATCTAACAAAGGCTTTAAGATATTGACCCAATATAAACAAACTAATCTGGAGCCAGCCAAAATTTGATATAACAAAAACCTAGCCCATTTCCAATGCCATTTGGCTGTAGTCACACCAGCATTAGCAGAATGGCTACCTATGTTGACATGTCATTTGGTTTTGTTTTAAACCATTTTTTCCACAGTTATCATTTATTCTCCATGATGGAATTGGAGGCCTCAGTAATACATATGTAAACAAAATATGGGCAGATTTTTTTTATAAAAAAAAAAAACAATAAAAATACTTTTGCAACTGGATAGGGAGGAAAATTATTTAGTCCTAATTTGAATTGTCTGAAAACAAGCTTATTTACTAATTTGCATGAAGAAAGAAAACCAAATGCAGGTGGATAAATATTAAGTTACCTTAAAACGAGGAGACCGACGAAGAGATGATGCTGATCCAGGAGATAGAGGTGTTGATTTAATCCCTCTTCCATAAACAACTTTCTTCGATTGTCTTGTAACTTCTCCATGACGAATATGATGCTCTTTTTTCTTTGTTGGAGATTCACTTTTGTCAGTTGAAACTGAGACAACTGGAGCAGACACAGAGACTGTGGAAGAATCTTGACAAGTTGTCAATCGAGATGGTAAACCTAAGTCGTAAATGATAAAATAGTTCATTTTGAAAAATAGTTGCACTCGTATGGGAAAAAAATAAACATATAAAGTTTTATCATCTTTTGTATTGGTTCAGTTACCAACGTCAAATTACTAAAAAAATCTTAGTGAAGAGAAAAGGAGAACCACCCCTATTAAGACAATGTAATATTTCAAGCATGTAGAATTCAGAGTAAAAAAGAAAAAAGTAAGATGAGCTTATACCAAGCGCTGCAGCTTCTACAAACTTCTCTCTCATAATTCTGATAAATTTGAATAAGTCATTCGTTGTGTTCAACTCTTGGATGGACTCCTTGATGTTGTTAAATGGCGGGTCACAATCTAACACTACAGATTGCAAGGACTTATATGATTGAAAGTATCCAAAGTTAAAATATGACCAATATATAATAAAAAAAAGGAAAAACTGTACTTACAAGTGTAGGTATCATCTGCATGGCGAATGGTGAAAGAGCACTCTTCATTTGGGTTTTTCATACTGACATTTCTGAATGTGAATTTTACCCCTACAAGTAAAAGAACTTGTAAGTAAAGAAATCACACTTGAAAAAGAAAAAGAAGGAAAACAGATGCCGCAAAGTTGCTGTGATTACCAAGTCCACCTTCAATATGAAAACCGAGAACCCTATTGTACCACGAAATGGCCTCTTCAATTTCTCCTTTACGTTCAAGGTCTTGTTTTGTCTTTTCTTCAGATGTAGCCAAAGCTGTGGATAGTATCAAAAAAATAAAAAGAGATAGTGCCAGAAGCAGCAGCATACTAGATACTGATTCCTTTAATGACAAATAGTGTCATATGCAATAACAAATTCACCATCTATCAAGAAGATAAGAAGAGAATATACTTTCGGAAAATAGAGAGAGAGAGAGAGAGAGTAAGAACACATAGAGAGCCACATTTATAAATTTACTATATTGTTATATATTCAATATTAGCATATTAGGTATGCACAAAAATTACATACAATCGGCAGATCAATCATATCTATTCTTCATGCAAGAATTTTCCTTCGATTCCTTTGAATTGAGTTTGAACAGCTGAAGAATAGATTACAAATTCTAACAACAAGACTGATCTACCCTAGGTAATAAAAACATCATAGGTCCCAACTTCTGATTTACAGAACTCAAAAATGAATCAAATTCTGCAGTAACATGGCCATGCTTCATGCCATGAGTCCATATTGTCTTCTCATGTAGGCATGATGCAATTAAAAACAGCCACAAGTCTCAATCTTGCCAACACCTTTTGCATTCAAACCCCAAGAACGAATTTAAGAAACATAATACATCATTATCATAAACACTCCTTAGATCCATAGTCCAATATCAACAGCCCTAACTAATTCTTGTGGACCTGATCCATGCCATCATTATTTATGATATAGATCGGTTTATAACAAACACTAGAATACACAACACACATCAATATTACAATTCAATGAAAACAAGCAATTTTTCATTGCTGAGATGAGTATGTAATTTTTCATTGCTGAGATGATAACGCTGAAATAGATGCTGAACCACTAAAGATTAGTCAATCCAAAGAAAGGAAATTACCTAGAGATTGTTTAGAAATGATCGCTGTGTACTCATCTCTTCTGGCCCTTTGAACTTCCACAGTTCTTTTTAGCTCATCTATTCTTGCTTTTGCTGCTGATATGGAGTCCCTGGTTGCCATTTGCTTGGCCTCTTTACGGGTCTTCACTATACAACAAAAGAAGAAAATACATGTTGTACAAGTTTCATTTTTCTTCTCTCAGTGAGAACACATGAAAACTACTTAAATCATCATAATGCATAGCAAAATTGAGAATGAATAACAGATAAAAACAACAAAATAAATGCACTACTTTATGCAATGAAATATGTTTAAACTAGAATCACATCAACTTCCCAAGATTACAAACATTTCTTCATTTTTCCAAATAGCATATCTTTGGGTCTTGTCATAAAGAAAGACGCAAAAATAGAGTCTACGGTGAAAAATGAAAAGAGTGTATAAATTAGAAATTTAACCACTATTTTTAGTATATCCATGATCCTCAAAATTGGAAAGAAAAACAAATTTCACAAAGTAGAAAGTCTAGTTCAGAGCTACAATGAGATGCTATAAATCGAATGATCAACATCAATGTCAATTATTGCTGTGTTAAAATCATTCAGTTAGGATACTTGGAACAGTTATTATTTACATATTATTTATATATTTTGGAGATATCAAGGAAAGCACATCATAATAAATTTAACATAAATTTGCATAAGCATAGCCGTACCTGATAGCACTTTCACGAGCTCATCATCAGCGTCTCTCAAATCAGCTTTCATCTTCGATAATTGCGCTGTTAATAATAAACAAACCAAAAATAAAAGCCTCAATTCAGTAATCTCAAGTAAAATTAAGAACTACTAAACATAGAAATCACTAGTTCAAATTCTTGGAGAAATAATTTCCAGAAACCCCAGTTCTAGCTCCATTTTCATAATCTCACTTCCAAAAAACCCTAGTTTCACACAATTTGTAGAAATAACGACCAAAAACCCTAAATCCAATTTTATAAGGGGAAGTGAAATTCAATTCTCACCTTGATTTTGGACGGTTTGTTGTGCTTTGGCCTTGATAGACTCGAGAGACTGCGCAAATGACGTCGTGAAAAAGTCCATTTTCTGCTGATTGATCGGAATCTCTCTCTCGCAGATCAAACGCAGGGACTCCATCTTTATCCGTACAGAGTCCTCCACTTTGCTCTCGCGTAGCCGTAGAGCGTTTGTGATAAATAGAAGGAGAACGTTTATGATTTGAATTATCAATCGATTTAGCCCGCCCGCCTTTTTTAGCTTTCAAGTCTTTCACTTTTTCTTTAGCGAGTGGGAGATGAGACGTTGGGTTCCAAGCGCACTTAGAAACTCCCCCACATGGCCGAAGGTGAGGACACGTGGTATCAACAGAATATTTAAGGCCGTACAATCTTTCGTTGCATGGGGTTTAGTGCAATGCCATATGGGGTGTACTCAGTAAGAAAACTAGGCCACAGCACAACGGGCTCAATACAATGGGCTTCCAAACGAATGAGTGGGTACAGTTAGGAATACTACGAGATTAAAAAGTAAATTGCTCGTGGGAAATATTAAGCAATGCAATTGTTATAAAAGTCGAAGTTGGTGGAAATTGAACGGAGTTATTTCGAAGAATATTATTGCTTACTATAATAGAATTTGACCAATATATGAAAGCCTAAAATAGTACGAAACTAGCCATGTGCAAATGGTAAGATCATATGATTATACCGTATTTATGTTATATTTATTTGTGTATTGTAAAATAAAAATCAATTTGAATTCGATTTATTTATTAATCGTGTTAAAAAAAATAAATATAAATATAATTTATTTATTAAATAGGTAATTTGAATATAATTTATTTAGATATGATTTTTTTATTTATTTACGATCTTTTTATTTTATTTTTATAATTTATGTTTTAAACGAATAAATAAATTAAGACAATCATTTTATTTGTTTATGATACGAATTCGTTTATAATCTATTTATAATTTGTATATTAAATAAATAAATAAATCTAGTAATTCAAACATAAATATAATATCATTATTAAATGAGTGACATGAATACAATCTATTTATTATTTGTGTCAAAATTTTTAGATTTAAATTTAAATTTATTTTTTTTTAAGGTATAATTTTATTGTGACCGTATTCTACCCTAAATTAGATCAGATGCATGTAACAATTTTTAGACCATTAAAGTGTTGTTGTAGACTATGACCATGGAGAGGAGTCTGCAAACCTATAATTGTGAGTTGTAAGTATGTTTTAAATTTACGATTACTTCTACTTTGGGGAAACCCCAATTTCAGTTCACCCAGTTTGGTTTAGCAGCAGTATCAGCAGCACATGCTATTTCTGCAATGATTTGACTTCTGGTTTGCAATGCCGAGGTCCACTCAATTAATCAGATGGCACTGTAAAAGATTCCTCTATTTAAAGTCAATTTAAAGTCATACTTACCAGTATTTTCAATTACCCTCTTCTTCTTCCTCCTCTTTGCCCTACTTGTAGCCCCAAGTTTACAAACAAAGACTGTGTGTCTCGATAATGCAGCTTATATGATGGCTAAGGATTTTGCAAGCCCATTATAATTTGGTTAATGTAAGAAAGTTACTGGCTTGGAAAAAGGGCGAGTCTTTTAAGAGCAAAAGAAATCAGTAACAATGGTATACTATAGTATAACATGTCTTTTTTTCTTTCCCACGTAATGTTAATTAACGACTTCTTTGGAGCCGAAAGAAGAAAAGGCAATAAGGCCATTAACCTTGAAAGACGGGCAGAACATTCCAAGAAACAAGAGAGTGCCTGCCGTTAGTTTGATGTCAATTGAAAGCAAAAGCACAAAACCCACCCACCAAGATTCAAAAAGCACGTAAAAGATATATCAAACCGTCCAGGAAAGAATGGCTTTTAAAAAAAGTGCTTAATTATGAAATTTATTTGAGCAAAATGACACATATAAACAAGTATGTAGGGTGTGCTTTTTGATTATATTATACGTGGGATTGTATCTATCTACCAATACCAACCATTTGTGCGGCCATCACTTGTATTTGGACAAATATGAGCCATGATTAGGAAAAGCTTCTTGATTTAAATGATGTAGTAGTTGACTAAACTTTTATAAGAGAAGCCATTACCATTGGGATTGTTTCTCATTGTTACTCAATAATTGCTCAAAAGCTAGCATGCACTTCCCTTTGCTAATTTAATATATGCAAATCATAATCTTTTGTGTATTTCATCAAACAGAGATGAACACGAGAGAGATTTGGAATTATCTAGAGGACACGATGTTGCATGTTTATTTAGATTAATGCATGTTTGAGCAGTATCTCACTAACATGATTGTAATCTTTGGGGTAGTCAAAAATCTTATCCATGACTGAGTTAGTGATTTGGTCATCTTCATCTTAGTGTTCCATTTGTTAATGGAATTAGGTTTTGTTGTTCCACTATTTAGTGCTTAATACTTACAAAATCTGAATGAGATTTTGGCTTGGCAACAAGCATTTAGATTTTATTTTCTGTCTAACTTGTCCCCATCCTCATCCTGCAATAAATTTTATTTTTATTCCTCAAAAGAGTAATGTTGACAAGAATTGCAACATGGCAACAGTTCATCCGAAGAAAGAAAAAGAGAGTGAATGTTCAATGAAACAGAATAGCCATAGTCATCCATCCTAATACACAGATAAGAGAGGGACATATCGATTGGAGTTGTTGCTGCAATATATTATGTTCAGTTTTCAGTTGGTATGAAGATTGAAATCGATGACAATTAATGAAAATACATGTAAAAGTTCAACGATAATGCAGTTTGAGACCACGTGTCACTCACCCAAAACATCTTGGATTTCGGATAGTTTCCAATAAAAATATATGAAAAATTGCAGATATTTGTTATTTATGTGTTGGTTATTTCATGCATTGATCATCTTTTTGCAACATTTGTCTGGATTAGTTCTCTTTGATTTGATGTGTCATTTGATTATGGAAAAGTAGAAGATTCCCAGAGCCCGGAAGATCAAACTAGGGCCATTACACACATGATATCATATGCCCTGTAAATTTGAAGAGAAAATGACAACTTACTAGGCTTCATACCTTTACAACTTTCCATGCCTAAACTAAAACTATACACTCGTAGAAATGTCCTCTTCCCACAAAATTTATTGCTTCTGTTCATCCATACATACATACACAAGTTGGTTCCAACTTCCAAGCATCGTTCAAAGATGGAAACCCACCACAATCTATATTAAAATTGTGTTAAAATTTGAAATATTAATGGTGGTGGAGGCAAATTAGTAGGGAGAGTACTCAACTTTTGATGGGTTGTGCTTTGTCTCTTCCTCTTCAAGTCTTCTGCGACTGCCATCCATAAAAGATTTCATAAAAAGCTGTCCTACACCGTGGCTGTCTGGCTGCCCCTTCCTTTGCCCCTTGTAATTAATTAATAAATCTTTCTTACTCATGATCATGTGCAAACTCTCTCCCATCTCGTGCTTAGATTCCTAATAGACACAGTACTTGTAAGATAATTTGAATAAAATAATAACAATGACACAGCACAACATAGTATAGTCACGAGGCAGGCAATATCATCAATATATTTGATTAGTGGACTGTGTAATTTAATGTATGATGTTATCAAGTAAACCAAACCATATTCTTCACGACATCACGTGATGGCTTATTATCTGTACTTTAATGGAGTTCTTATTATTAATTGAGTAAATGGTACCTGATTTTCAGAAATTTTTATTGATTCTGGTCATGGGTCGCTAGTAAATCTAGAATTTTGATATGGGCAGTGGTTGGAGAATTGGATTGGCATCTAATAATAATGTAAGAATCACAGTACAATTTTGTACAAATCAAGAAACATGTCGTAGATCTCATCATGAAATTAAAAAGAATGGGAATTCGAGTATGGTTAACATGCATCTGGGTCCATGTCTATAATAATAATTTCTAAATTTGATTCAGATCTGAATCTGAATAAGGATTAATAAGGTTCTTCTCTGTTTCGGATATGAATATTTAAGATCCAAATACGCTCCGATCCCACATTATCATAGTTAACAGAGCTGCAGCAATGCCCATGGCATGCCAAGTAATAAATAAATAAATTAAAATAATAGTGTAGCCCGCATGATAAAGACATTAAAAGTTTTTATTTAACATATAGATAATCCAAGAATTAAATCTGTAAATTGGGTTTTGATCCTACTAACTAGACTCGTCCCATGTCTTGTCAAGACAAAGCCCTGTAAGATTCCTGAATGCTAATTGGCCAAACATGGTGCAACTAACAACAATAATACTGTCAAAATTAACTATGTTTAGCTCAATTCTATTTGTTTCCTAAGAAAAATCCAGGAGAAAGTGAAAGAAATTTTGAGCAACAACAACGAGGCCACATAATAAAGAGAGAGAGTATAGTTGGTACTGAAAAATTTCGGACAAAGTTCACTTAACCCACCCAATTTTCTCTCATTCAAATTAAAAAACAATTATCTGCCCTTCCCCCACCTCTCTCCTTCACCTTAAACAAATGTTAACAAACACATCTAAAATTCCATTTCTCTCTGCCCAAACATAATGGCCTAGCTGTTTCTTGGATCCGGAGATTCTGGGTTTCTTTCCTATTAATTAATTTTATACATGCATTTAAAAATGCACTTAGCCCACAAGGCATGATTTGGTCTCTCCAATTGTTATTGTCCCTCCCTAGGCTCAAACCCTATCTTTCTGCTGTGCTGTGTTGTGTTTGTTCCACACATTGGAATTGGAGTTTGTAGCACAGTTGTAATGCCTGTATATCCATGGACCCTCTACTCTTCTCTAATCTTTTCTTTTTTCTTTCTAATTCTCTTCCCTCATACACTTTTCGCCGTTAATGAGCAAGGTGAAGCTCTTCTTTCATGGAAAAGAAGCTGGAAAGGATCGCTTGATGGGTTAAGTAATTGGAATCCCAGTGATGAAACTCCTTGCGGGTGGTTTGGAGTTTTCTGCAACTCCAACAATGTTGTGGGATTGGATTTGAGGTATGTTGATTTGCTTGGAAATGTTCCCTCTAATTTCACTTCATTGTTGTCTTTAAACAGGCTAGTTCTATTAGGAACCAACCTCACGGGTTCTATCCCAAAAGAGATTGGTTCTCTCACCCAGCTGAATTACTTAGACTTGAGTGAAAATGCCTTAACTGGTGAAATCCCAAGTGAGCTCTGCAGCTTGCTAAACCTTGAAGAACTCCATCTCAACTCCAATAAATTGGAGGGCTCGATCCCAATCCAAATTGGGAACCTCTCGAGCTTGAAACAATTGATCTTATATGACAATCAACTAAGCGATGGAATTCCCAGCTCAATAGGGAAACTCAAGAATCTTGAAGCAATTAGAGCTGGTGGAAACAAGAACCTTGGAGGCTTCCTGCCGCAAGAAATTGGTAACTGTACCAATTTGGTAATGATTGGCTTAGCAGAAACAAGCATTTCAGGCTTCCTCCCACCAAGTCTTGGCCTCTTGAAAAAACTCCAAACTCTTGCCATCTACACCGCTCTCCTCTCCGGCCAAATCCCACCGGAACTCGGTGACTGCACCGAGCTTCAATACATTTACCTATATGAAAACTCCCTCACAGGATCAATACCAAGCAAACTTGGGAGCCTTAAGAATCTTGCAAACTTATTTCTCTGGCAAAACAATCTCGTTGGCATCATTCCTCCAGAGCTTGGCAACTGCAATCAATTGTCAATCATTGACATATCAATGAATTCATTAACTGGAAGCATTCCTCAAACACTTGGCAATCTCACCGCACTACAAGAGCTCCAACTCGGCGTCAATCAGATCTCGGGCGAAATTCCGGCTCAAATTGGATATTGTCAGAGACTTACACATATCGAGCTCGACAACAACCAGATCACAGGCGCAATTCCTTCCGAGTTAGGTAACTTATTAAATCTAACTCTACTGTTTCTATGGCGCAACAAGCTAGAAGGTGTGATCCCACCGCTCATCTCCAACTGTCAGAATCTGGAAGCCGTTGATATTTCTCAAAATGGCTTGACGGGTCCCATTCCAAGAGGAATCTTCCAGCTCAAGAAACTCAACAAACTGTTGCTTCTTTCCAACAACCTCTCTGGCCTTATCCCGCCAGAGATTGGAAATTGCTCGTCTTTAATTCGTTTTCGAGCCAGCAATAATAAGTTGACTGGATTCCTTCCTCCGGAGATTGGAAATTTGAAGAATTTGAATTTCTTAGATATCGGGTCAAACCATTTGACCGGAGTTATACCGGAAGAAATATCGGGTTGTCAGAATTTGACTTTTCTTGACTTGCATACCAATTCGATTGCTGGAAACTTGCCCACAAGTTTAAATCAGCTCGTTGCATTACAGTTTGTCGATTTCTCGGATAATTTGATTGAAGGGACGTTAAGTCCAAATCTCGGATCGCTGAGTTCACTCACGAAACTCGTTCTTAATAAGAATCGGTTTTCGGGTTCCATCCCGAGTCAACTGGGTTCATGTGTGAAGCTACAGTTACTTGACTTGAGTAGTAACCAGCTCTCAGGGAATATTCCTCCAACTTTGGGAAATATTCCGGCACTTGAAATAGCTCTCAATCTGAGCTGTAACAAGCTTTCCGGGGAGTTACCGGAGGAACTTGAGGGGTTGGACAAGCTTGGGATCTTAGACTTATCGCATAATCAACTCTACGGCGACCTTCATTCTCTAGCGGAGTTGCAAAATCTTGTAGTGCTCAACGTCTCGCACAATAACTTCTCGGGGCGGGTGCCGGAAACGCCCTTCTTCGCGAAGCTTCCTCTCAGCGTCCTCGCGGGAAACCCTTCCCTCTGCTTCTCCGGCAATCAGTGCGCCGATTCCGATAAAAAAGATGGCATATCTAAACACGCGGCGGGAGCGCGTGTGGCCATGGTGGTGCTACTATGCGCCGCGTGCGCGCTTCTCCTGGCGGCGCTTTACATCATCCTCGGTCCGAAAATACGGGGCACTGATGGGTCCCACGACAACGACAGTGACGATGACCTGGAAATGGGACCACCGTGGGAGCTAACACTGTACAATAAGCTCGACTTGTCAATTGTTGACGTGACAAGGTGCTTGACAGCAGGCAACATCATCGGCCGAGGCCGGTCCGGCGTCGTTTATATGGTGACCCTGCCATCGGGAATAACTGTGGCGGTCAAAAGGTTCCGTGCATCGGAGAAAATATCGGCCGGTGCATTTTCCTCCGAAATTGCCACTTTGTCAAGAATCCGGCACCGAAATATCGTTAAATTATTAGGCTGGGGTGCAAACCGGAAAACGAAAATATTATTCTACGATTACATGCCGAATGGCACATTAGGCACGTTGTTACACGAGGGGGAGTGCGCAGGATCATTGGAGTGGGACACACGGTTCAAGATAGCACTAGGCGTGGCTGAGGGTCTCAGTTACTTGCATCACGATTGTGTGCCGGCTATCTTGCACCGGGATGTGAAAGCGCACAATATTTTGTTAGGGGAGCGGTACGAATCATGTTTGGCCGATTTTGGATTAGCCAGATTGGTGGAGGACGATAATGGCGGTTCATTTTCGGCTAATCCCCAATTTGCAGGGTCCTACGGGTACATTGCCCCTGGTGAGTTTTCAATATTTGCACTGTGATGTCTTTTAACAGAAATGATCATTGTGAAAATGTAACAGTCAATTTATTACTGTACAGAATACGCCAATATGCTGAAAATTACAGAAAAAAGCGATGTGTACAGCTACGGAGTAGTGCTACTAGAGATCATAACGGGTAAGAAACCAGTGGACCCATCGTTCCCCGATGGGCAGCACGTAATTCAATGGGTTCGTGATCATCTAAAGAAGAAGAAAGACCCAGTTGAAATGCTTGATCCTAAACTACATGGTCATCCAGATACACAAATACAAGAAATGTTACAAGCACTTGGAATCTCGCTGCTTTGCACAAGCAATCGTGCAGAAGATCGCCCGGCAATGAAAGATGTGGCCGCATTATTGAGGGAAATTCGACAAGAGCCCACGATTGGGAACGAGGCCCACAAGCCGACCGCCAATGTTTCCAAAAAGATTGAAACGCCGTCGTATTCGTCGTTGGTGACCCCAGCTCAATTGTTACTCCTTTAAGGCCAAGGTTCTTCAAATTGCTCTCTTTCTTATTCATCTTCCTCGGCTGGTCACATTTCAAGAAATCAGTAACAATGTCTTTTCAAAATATTGTT